>CM024240.1:5736007-5908439 GCA_013421045.1 Propylea japonica
AATGAGGATCATCTCTTCATCTTTGAAAAAATATACATTGAATATTTATGCCCGATTGCACCGTTCGTCTAAGCACGTTTAAGCCCTTAAGTGACGTTATTCCATTGATAAAATGTCATTTCAGGGCTTAAACGTTGTTTCGACGAACGGTGCAATCGGGCATTACAGTCGAGTAGTTTTCACACAACTAATTATCTTTGATAACGAAGCAGAAAATTAAGGAAATGTTGAAAAATCGCAATATCTTCATGACACTAGATTTTCGGACCATGCTTCACTCGACGCAATTTGCTGCAAATAACGTCTTGTATATCCCCATCGAAGGATGACCCCGAATTACCAAACACCCTGTATATGACAAGTGCTACATGCTTGACATCTCGACAATATGCTTGAACAATCTCTATTTCCTATGAATGCACGGTATGCAAAGATTACATTACACTCATTGATTTGAATGTTCATTAGTATACAATAATATGAAATAAATTTGAATGCGTACTATACTATTTAGTCATAAACTTATAGGAGCTGTGAGAGTGTATAAAGAATAGCTATTACATATATTAAATGTGTAGAATATATAAATATACTACATAAGTGTTTTGAGATGTCATCGAACGACATTGTAAGTTAAAACTCCAAAACCCTCTTAGATATAGAATTTTACATATTTTTACCAGCTTGAAACACTTATCCCAAAACTCCAGTGTCTGTTTGAAGACCTAACCCAACCTCACTTCACCTAAATAATGAAAATTGAAAAACAATAATAGCATCGTATGATACAATTCATAAAAAAATACAACATGAAAACTTGTTATTAAGAAATGATCAGATCACGATAGTAAGAGTTTTCAAGTGCACTAATATCGGAGGTTTTTTTTATACAAGGGCGCAGCCCGAGGGGGGGCGAGGACCCTGGGCCAAATTTCTCTGCATATAAATCTTTCTACCTGTATCTCAGACATAGTTGAATTAAATCACATCTGCAATTTTTTATTTAAAATATTTTATTTCAATTGTATTCATGGATACAGCCGATTTTCGGAACCTAATTGATTCTACTTTGCAGCGAAAACATAATGATTAACCTTTTGAAAATAAGACTAGGTACGCATGAATATTTGCATTTTATCATCGTGAGGAATTTAACGGAATTTGTTATTCAAAATGGAATCTACAGGATCTTGCGTTTCTTTGAGTTCACTACTTGCATTATAATTTTCACTCTTTGTTTTCCGCTGAAATATTAAAATCTTACCTACAAACAGTTCCGAAAAATGTAACAAAACCACAAACCGCACGCTAAGAGGATTAATACTTCGTTAATAAAAAGGGAGGTAATCAAAACAACAGCTTTCCTCCATCCACGATCGCCGGGATTGATTTGTGCCGATCGGACGTTCAGTTTCGGCTGAGCTCGTTCGTCTAGAAGCGAAAATAATGCCGCGGAGCCGGGCCTCCGACACGTGATCTACAGCTTCAATTTGAATGGTTTCTGCACCGTTCCTTTGAAGAAGTTGGAAATGTTACATTCTAACGTTCCAATGAACATATGTTTATTACTTAGGGATTTGGATAGAAGATTATTTGAATAAAATACTGTGAAATTAGGAAGGCTCGGCCTGCTCTGCCTCCTCTGAGCTGCCGCCACTGACTGACACTACACTGGTTTTCATTGAATGTTCTTTGTAATACTGTACGATGCTATTATCAGTTTCTCACAAGCATTCTGTATCAAGCCAGTTTTCCTTAGAGTGCCTTTTGAACACCCGAAGAATATCCAACCTTTTCCATCACTTGAAAAATTACGAACCGAAATTTACTCACTTCACATCCGAAACAAAATGACAAAATCGAAAATAAAACATTTATTGTATGACATAATATGACAACTATTCAATCAACTAGTTTATTAATCGCTTAATTAATGATCGAGTTGATTACAAGATCTTTTCGTCGACCGCAATGTAAATCTAGTATAAATTCTCGATTGAAATACATTTATATTTTGGCCAAGACATGCATTTGACAAAATAAATGTTTCTATGTTTATCTATCTTGTTACATTGCTCGTGTTAGGTTGGCCCATAATTGCACATTAAAAAATGTGAAATCCAGCATTCAAATAGCTTATTATTGATCAATTTCGAATGAGTTTAAGTCAGCTTTCATTCTAAGGTCGACGGAAAAATATCTATAGTCATTAATAGCTTTCATTAATAAACAAGTTGATCAAATAACTATTATTAATGTTCAAAATGATAACCAGATATGATGTTTATATTTTAGGATGTTTCGTACTATTCACTTTTCGTCACATGGCCTTACTCTCGAAAAATACTGTTTAGAAATAAGAACTGATTGATTATGTGTCTCAAATCAATAAAGAACTTGGATAGGCCCTGTAAGATGTGAACAAAGGCAACGGATTTTGATGCTTTTTTTTTCAATAGATAGAGTGATTCAAGAGGAAGGTTTATATGTATAAAAACATCCATTAAATAGTGGAGAAGTACTGTTATTTTTGAGGTTTCTAATGTGATGTCGTACCGTGCGAAGCCGGGGCGGGTCGCTAGTCCTGTATAAAATTTTGCAGGTCGAGTTTTTTTGGAATTCAAAACTAGTGATCAATTTTGTTTGAACCTTCCTATAATTGAAAAAAAATATTCAATAAAATCGGACTCGAATTAACACATTTATGAAACAGCAAACTTCATCGAGTGGATCGATTGGCGGTGGCGGTGAGTGTATGAGTGTATTTATTCTTTTTTTCTTATGGTTTTCAAGATATTTGCGCCAGTTTTCGTGATTCTACATTTTCATGTGTCCTACAGTAATATTAAAGTTCATTTACCTCAGAAAAATTCCGAAATGAATTATTATTCGAAAGATGTGAAAACCATGATTGTTCACAAAAAGAAAAATTTTATTCCAGATTGGGTAACAGGTATAAATTTTTTTTAATTATTAATGTTTCTCTTATTCTGTAATTAGTTAGATGAAGTACCACATAAAAAAATTTCCTATTGATCTCATAGAGCAAGACCTTCGTTATTTTATAAAAGCTGAAAATGTCTACGCATGCTCCAACATAGGTAAGAACGATGGACCATATGAAGTTTGGGTACCCTGGCTTTGGCGGTGTGAACGGTATTAAAGGGGTGTAAAATACTGATCTAATTTCGTCAATTATAAAGTGTGATTTTTTGATATTATCTTCAGAATATCATTAAAAATCACGTCATGAATGCCAGACACTTACATTAAGGGTGTCTGCAACCCCTTGCCAGACACCTTAATGTTCATTGAATTATATATAATTCTACTTACGTTATAGTAAAAAGCTGATTTTTATATATAATACTTGGGTAATAATTAGATAATGTTTTCTCATTGCAGACATTTTTGATAGTGCCAACCTTTGCAGACAAGCTTGTAGTTTAGCTGCAGGTGCGAGCGCGAGACAGTATATATGAGTGGGTGCGAGTGAGACAGCATGATTATAATGACTTATGCAAATAATTTTTTAGTACAGATTTATATAACTAATCATTTAAGTGAATCTCAAAAACATCTGAAGAAAAGAACATTCGATGCTACAACTAAATTAAATTGTTAATAGAATAAATTAAAATTTTTTACAGTTTACTTAGTTGTAGCATCGAATGTCTTCTCTTCAGATGTTTTTGAGATTCACTTAAATGATTAGTTATATAAATCTGTACCAAAAAATTTATTCGCATAAATCATTATAATCATGCCGTCTCACTCGCACCCACTCATATATACTGTCTCGCGCTCGCACCTGCAGCTAAACTACAAGCTTGTCTGGCAATGGGTTGGCACTATCAAAAATGTCTGGCAAATGAGAAAACATTATCTAATTATTACCCAAGTATTATATATAAAAATCAGCTTTTTACTATAACGTAAGTAGAATTATATATAATTCAATGAACATTAAGGGTGTCTGGCAAGGGGTTGCCAGACACCCTTAATGTAAGTGTCTGGCAATTCATGACGTGATTTTTAATGATATTCTGAAGATAATATCAAAAAATCACACTTTATAATTTGACGAAATTAGGGTAACCCAAACTTCATAATGGTCCATCGTTCTTACCTGTGTTGGGAGCATGCGTAGACAAGTTTTCAGCTTTTATAAAATAACAAAGGTCTGGCGTTCACGGGCTCTTAGACTATCAGTTTATGAATAGATTATATCCATCTTGTTTCAGCTTCTATAAAAAAAGCATGACTCTGCCTTTCAACTATCAAATGTCAAAACAAAAACAAACATTTGCATTGTATATCTGATGCTTAAATTTATTCCAGTGGGGCTTATCAATGTTCTTTATTGGCCTGAGTTCTGTGTTCACTAACCAAGTCAATCAAATTAAAGGTAATGAACGAAATATCTATTCCTTGGAATTCAAAATGAATTGGAACTTTTTAAATAATTGGTGGGACCAATTTATCGAGTCCGAAACGAAAACTATCAAAAGTGGTCTAAATCCCTGAAAAAATAGAATAATTTCCATGATAAAAAACTGAAAATCAAAAAATTTGTTCGTCTTCTCCATTTATATCTGAATCACTCCCGGCCATTGCTAATTATTCGATAATTTAGACTAAGTTTAATGTATAGATAATTTATAGGATAATAGATTAATTAATTATTGTGATACATGTGACAAACTATATAGAATAATGAGAAAAGTTTGTTTATATGTGGTTATTATATTCTCTCTACCCCATATCCTTTCTGCCTTTATGAATTGGGATTATTTTGGAATGATTACCAGGCTAAAAGCATGTTAATTAATAAAACTTCACTGCTAATAATGAATTCTAGGTGATTCAAGCAGTGCTAACCCTATTTCGCCAAAAACAAAGTCATGTAACATCAAGAATAATTATTCTAGCGTATTCGGTCCATAATATAGCAGAAAATCTTTGGTTATAAGTATCCCTGCATTTGCATACGAAAATGTATACAGTGTGGAACAGCTAAATGGAATAAATTCGATAACGAATAAATGAGAGCATGTTGCTAAAAACACTTAGACACGTCGATTTGTATTTTTAGATGCGCACTTTTTTCAAAAAAATAATTATATAGGGTGTGTCATGTGACAGTGGCCGATATCAACTTTCTTATTTTAAATACAACCTCCTGTATATAATTAGTTTCTTGGTTTCTTCAGAAAATTCTAGACATAATTCATGTACAATGTCCCATACCTATCTTCAACTGTTTCGGAAATATTAAGTGTTTTCAGATGAAAAGAGGAAATTATTTTATTTCACAAGATGTTCGCGGCGAACATTTGGAACATCTCTCACATTGAAATTAATGTTTTTTTGTTTTTTTAACATTAATTGTGACATAAATTTTTTTTTAATGTTAATTTTTGTTAAACATCTGAAAACACTCAAATTTCCGAAACAGTTGAAGATAGGTATGGGCATCGTACTGTACTAGCATTTATGAAGAATCCGAAAACCTAATAATATACAGAGGGTTGTATTTAAAATAAGGAAAGTTGGTATCGGCCACTGTCACAATACATGACACACCCTATATAATTATTTTTTTGAAAAAAAAATGCGCATCTAAAAATCAAATCGACGTGTCCAAGCGTTTTCCCCACAGACATAAAATAAAAACAATTTAATTTTAGGGAATTATGAAGTTCAATCAACAAATACAAATCAGAAATCAGAAATTTCAGAAACAAAAATTAAATTTAAAACGAAAAATTGAAACTTAATAAGAGAGCAAGTAAGCAGTAATTTCTTCCAATTGCTGTGAAAATTGAAGCAGCAGGCAAATTTCGGCCGTTCTAACAAAAAGTTCTGACAAAATTGTTTCAAAACAGGTTTTTACCTACTCCGAGAGCATATTCAAAATAATGCGGAAGTTAGCCCTATAGCCAATCACAATAATTGTCGAAATTCCTAATTCACCCTGTAGTATGGAAACTAGGCGTCATAGCAACTTGCTATGTTTCTAAAAAAAGAGAAAATGTACAAAACTTTTTCCCTAAATCTGATCACAGCACACAGGGAGGCCAGAATCGGTGATCCCTGAACTACAACTTTACAACTCAAAATGTAAGAGAAAAATAAAATGGCACATGGCAGTCATCTTTTTTCGAGAAAATTATTATGTCTTCAACCACGTTGCTCTATCGTCTTCTGTTTTTGAGTTATAAGCCAAAATTGACTTTTGGGCAATTCCAACATTGGTCATTATTCATGAACTTGAACCAAAAACATCATACAGACGATTTTTATATAGGGCCCCAGTGGCTTAATCTAATTTCTGCTGGCGGGGTTTTTCTTTACTTATTCATTACATAAACTTTTGTTTTTTCTTATGGAATCATAATTTATTTTCACACTAAAATAATCAACATTTTTTTCTCGTTTCAAAAATATATAACATTTCATATATCATCCTCACATCAGGGGTGACACTAAGAGAGGGCAGGGATGGCTCAGAATTTTTAGTGGGGGTAGTGAATTATTTGGTACAATTTTGCTTGGCATAGGCAATAAGACTTCAGGGCGGGGCGGTGCTAACCCTTGACCCCCAGCGTCGCCACTGTTCTAAATAGGATGTATGACATGTCATATATTTTTGAATCGAGAAAAATAGGGATCATTCTTGGGAAAAAATTAATAATTGTTTCCATAAGAAAGAACAAGAGTTTATTTAATGAATCAGGAAGGAAACCCTCCAGCAAAAATTAGATTGAAACACTGTATTCCCATTAGAAAACTCGAAAACAAAAGACGATCGAGCAATGCGGTTGACGGCATAATGAGTTTCTCGAAAAAGATGCTATTCATTTTTCTCTACCTTTTAGGGTTAAAATATTGGAGTACAGAGATCACCAATTCTGGTCATCCTGTACCGAGTGTCCTCAATTCGTTGTTTAGTGAGAGGATCTCAGAAACCCGATGAGCAAGAACAAAATGTATCAGAGAAAAATTGATTACTCTAATGAATTCTACTGAAAAAGTTCCTGTATAATGTTTAATTTCATGTTTATAACTTCAGTAATGAAAAAGTTACGAGAACTTTTCATTGACGCCATTTCCAATTTTCTCTAATAGCTCGAAAACGGTTTGATTTAGAACGTTGCGGTTATCATCAAATGAATTCTCCTAAAAATCGAGTCTGAAAATGTGCCACTCATTTCTGAGATCCCCTCACTAGGCAATGAATTTAGGACACCCGGTACATCACGAACTTAAAAAAAACAGTGATTATCTAGTTAACCGCCCAGTTACCGATTTTTAAAATATGTTGTAATGCCAGATTTCGAATTTGAGCACCAGCAAATCAATATTCAATCCCGAGAAAATATAAAAAGAAATTCTATAAATTTTTCATAATTCAGATGCCATGTGCCTTAATACAATACCTTTGTGTTTCTGAGAAAAATAAGTGTTTTTGGAAGATTCCCACTCTTATAAATACTTGGCACTGTTCCTATTTCATCTAACCTAACCCATCCTGAGCTTATAGGTTAGCTTGAGTTAGATTAGGTTAGGTAAGGTTAGCTAAAATAGGAACAGTGCAAAGTATTCATAAGAGTGGAAATCACCCGAAAACGCTTATTTTTCTCTGAAAAAAACAAAGGTTTGGCTCGTATCGAGACAAATGGCACCTGAAATATGAAAGATTCATACAATTTCTTTTTCGATTTTCTCTGACTCTGGCTCTAATTAAAAGAAGTGGCACTTGAATAATGAACGATTTCTAGATGATATTTTTCGATTTTTTCGGAAAATACCTATTGATTTGCTGGTGCTCAAATTGAAACTGTGGCATCACAACATCATAACGAAACAATATATGACAAATATTTTGAAAATCGATAACTGGTAGGTAAACTAGATATTTACCGTTTTTTTTTAAAGTTCGCGATGTACCGGGTGTCCTGAATTGGTTGTCTAGTAAGGGGATCTCAGAAACCCGATGAGCTAGAACAAAATGAGTGGCACATTTTCGCCGGGTTCGATTTTTGGGAGAATTCATTTGGTGAAATCCGCAACCTTCTAAGTCAAACCTTTCTCGAGCTTTTAGAGAAAATTGGAAAATGGCGTCAAATGAAAAGTTCTCATAACTTCTTTATCACTGAAGTTATAAACAAGAAACTAAAATATTACACAGCCACTAGATATTTACCAAAAAAACTTTCAAATATCGCAACAGAATGGGCGTTTCGCAATCGAAAACAAAGCCGTTTCCTGATTGTTGCCAAGGAACGAGCCATTAGTCATTGAATTAATCGTTCTCCAAAAACGGTAAGCAGTCTTCGTCCCAATACCGACCGGTATGTTACGTACCACCATCTCTCGAGACCTGACACCGTTATACCATGGTTGGGGACGTCCCATCAAGCCCAAGGCGAAGCAATTCCATGTTGAAGTCGTGGATCGAGCTCAGTTCGCGTTCATTAACTTGCGACGACGTCGAAGACAACAAAACACGACCCATTTTCCGGTATCAGCCGTATTATCGACGATATCCGCGATTGCATACGGGTTACCTGCAGAAATAGATGTTATTTCATCGATTGCAAGGAGGTTAATGTTGACCTGAGGGACTGTGGATACTTAAGGCTGTGGTGAGTTAGATTGTTAACCTATCCACGACTACTATTTGTATATACAGTGGAACTTCCTTATAACGAACGTCTGTATAACGAATTTCGTACAAGACATTACACTTTGAATTCAAATTCTATGTTAAAAACACCCTCTAAAAAGAAGTAAATTCTCTCTATAATGAAATATTCAAAAAACATCACTCTTTCAATGGGTATTGGTAAGAAGGTACAAGGGTGGATTTTTTCCGGACGTACGTAATAAATACCGACCTTAAATTAAATCATTACGGCGGCAGAGAGATCCTTCTGAAAACAGTTTTAAATAAACCCTTGGCCGTTTGGTTCCAATCCTACCATTACGCTAGTGTGAGAAGTTGTGCAAAAATGTCTAAAAGGAAGTGCTTAAGTTTGAATGATAAACTTAAATTTATCAGTGAAGTCGACCGCGACATTGCCGACTATCGAAACAAAATTTGTATATAACGAAAATTCTTTTTAACGATTTTTTCCACTGCAGGTATATATTCTTTTGAAATCAAGAGCTAACATAATACAATACATAAAACAAAAATATAAATCCCTAACTGATGTTAGTGCAAAACGAGGTACCATACTAATTTTTCGTATGATACCAGAGCTAAGGGAAAAACCTCCAGTAGAAAAAACCCTGTCTCGCCGTTCTAACAAAAATAACACTCAAAAACTATTTGAATATTAAAGGATTTCTTCTTTATTGAGTCCAACCGATAACCCTCTCCAAGATGTCTTCGGAATCCTGAATCTGAAACGAAAAAATCGAAGCAAAAAAAAGGAACAGGAAAATCAAATGATTTAAACTCTAACAAATCGATTTAAAATTAACAACCCAACTCAAAAACGACTCTGTATACTACATGTATAGCCCTTAGCCTTAAATAATCCGTATTACCACCTAGGACGATGTATTGATATCTAGTTAGACTAGAACAGTCCCATGCATAAACAAAATACCATAGCCGAACAATAAACCAGAGTCACACAATAAATTTCAAAATGTAGAGTGTCGAGTCATCATCAAGTACCTGTATTTGAAAGGGTTACAGGTAAGCAGATTTACGGAGATATGCACCTTTGGTGATCAATGTCCTCATTATTGATGCCTATTGAAAGATGTCTAGATATAAATCTAAAAAGAAACTATCAGAAGTTCCACTTCTGATAGTTTCCATACACTCAGATAGACAAGCTGCTGTTGAAGCACTGAGCTCCTACGTCATCGACTCAAAGATGATGTGGGAGTGCCGGAACAAACTCAATAAGGTAGGCAAGAAAAATAAGGTCTTTTTAATCTGGTTTCCCGGCCATTCGGGAATCAAAGGAAACGAAGAGGCCAATACACTTGCCAAAGAGGGCGAACGAATGTTTGGCCCAAAACCCTTCTGTGGTATAGGTAAATGTACCTATAAGAAGGAGTTTCTGAAGAAGGAGAAAGCCAAGAGGGAAAAAACTCTGGCGGAATCTCCTAGCGATGGATCATTCCACTAAGTTCCTTTGGAACTTTGAAATAGCAAGATCCAAAAGATATCTGGATCTTGGTATAAATAATTACATCTCCTCACTAGCTTTCTTACAGGACACTGTCGCCTCAGGAAGCACCTGTTGAAGATGGGATTATCGGACACTGACGAGTGTAGGTTCTGTGGGGAGGAGGAAGAAACCCCCATTCACCTAGTCACGGAATGCTTTGGCATTGCGAGACTAAGGAGAGAATGCCTAGGGCGAGAAACTTGTAAGAGTGAGGGGAAATAGCTTCGTTGAAGCCTTCACAGATATTGGATTTCATCAGATCTCTGGAACTGGAAGGCGAGCTATGGAGGGTGTGGTCAGAACAGCTCTGTAAGTGGACACAATAAACCTTGAGGTCGCAGTGAACTGTACCCCTTTTTAAACTATACAACTATTTAGAATATTATTGATCCGTGAAGTTAGCGAACTTCTGCAAAAATCGATTCAATAATTCCGAGATAGTAGAAGACTTTTGTTACTTTCTGCTAAATATTCGAAAACCAATCATAAGCAAACTCGAATATTTCTTTAATATTTAAGATGAATTAAGTACCGGGTTTTTCACTATAATTTGACCCCCCCCCCTTTAACTTTGTTACTGAAGGAGATACAAAAAAATGTTTCCTATAAAAGTTTCACGAAATCAACTGAGGTTTTTTGATATGACTCCACAAACTGAAATATATACAGACTGGCCAACATATTGATGGCAACTTCATTTTTTCAAATGGAACAACCTGTATATTTTTCCATACTTGGTTAGCTCTTTTTCCCCTGATTTCGAATATGTAACATATGTTGGTCTATCTTTCTTATTCTGAGCAGCACAGAGTTTCAAATTTCAATAACCATCTGGCATAGCGTTTTGGAAGTTCGTGAATATTTAAGTGGCCAATTTGATCTTTGGATTGGTAATGGCGCACCCATTTTATGGCCACCACATAGTCCCGATTTAACACCGTTGGACACGTTTTTATAGCCGTTCTTGATGGAAAAAATTTACTTCAGCAATAATGACAATCAATGAAAGCGGAGAATAATATTAATGATGTAAAATCAGCCAATATTAAACCCATAATTCGGAACTAATCCCGTCAACGCACAAAGAATAATGATAATATTGTAATGATTAGGAACAAATTTTGAAGCTTATCTGACTTGAATCAGAGCCATAATAATGCAATCAAAAATAGTCAACTTGAGCCAACTATACTTATGAACTATGTGTATTGAATGAAGGTGGTCATTTTGAGCCATTTCTTCACTTGATGTCATTCTTACCATACTACAATTGTTTATCATTTTTCATTGGTTGAGTAATTTTCAAGTATTCATTCTTAAATAATACTTTTAAGTAGATTGTTTGGATATAAAGAATTCCGTAGGTATTTCACATATTTTTTTATTCGGTGTCATCATTTCAAAACTTTGAAACTCTGAAAATTGAAGAGACACATCCACATACGCATTTATATTCGAGATCAGGAGGAAACAGCCTATCAAAAAAAGGAAGAATATACTCAATATTCAATATTGTTCACCCTGTATATCTTCCCATTGACGTTATTATAACTCCAAATAATGAGCATTTTCAGTAAAAGCACTCTGCCACTTGTAATATGATTACAGATCTTGGCAGGTGGTTCTTAAAATTTAAAACTCTGTGGTTCTCAGAATAAAAAAGATAGACCAACATATGTTACATATTCGAAATCAGGGGAAAAGAGCTAACCAAATATGGAAAAATATACAGGGTGTTCCAATTGAAAAAATGAAGTTGCCTTCAATATGTTGGCCCCCTGTATATATTTCAGTTTCTGGACTCATATCAAAAAACCTCAGTTGATTCCGTGAAACTTTTATACGAAACATTTTTTGTATCTCCTTCAGTAACAAAGTTAAAGGGGGGGTCAAATTATAGTGAAAAACCCGGTACCTAAAAAACTTCTGACTTTCTGACAAGTCTGCGTACCTCTCACGTAAACGTTTCATCAAACAGACCTCATTCATTCCCAATAAACATCAAGACGAGGAATCCAAAACAACACAGAAATCATAAATTCCAACCCCTTAGAAATTTAATTCAACCTTAATGAAATTTTTCTTCTTCTTCACCACCGCATAAATCATCGCATAATGGGAAATAATTACAGTCCGACGTAATTGCTCACCTCGAAGTTATAAACTAATATTTTCCAATTAGGGTCTCAGGGAAAGACACTCCAGAAATTGGAAATTTATAGGACTTCGCTATAATAACGGAATTCATGGAAGGCGGTGAAGGCGCTTTCCAATCCAGACAACTTAATGAATGTTTACATTGCCGGGGAATCCCCTCAAAATCCCTTTCTGCGGTTTGGGTGGAGAAGTTTCGTCCAAGAACCTTAACCTAGGTACTGGGTGGTCAAATAAGGAATTCCGATTTGAAAGAGAAATACATAAAACAAAAACTATGAAGACAATTTTATTTTTTTTCTCTACAAATAATGCTCAGCTCTTTGGGAATTTATTTCTCAAAAATTACGCTGTCCAAATGATGTTTTTCTGCTGGCACTCTTCTAGTCGAACCCCCAAATTTAGAAAAACACGTCGAAAAGTTTTTGGACCGATGGCTTGAATTTCTTGGCGGATATTTTCCTTCAACGCAATTAGATTGTTGCGGAAGACTACATTTCTGAGGTATCCCCATAAAGTAAAAGTCGCAAGGCGTCAAGTCCGGGCTTCTGGGGAGCCATGGAAGGTCTTCACGCCGAGAAATCAATTGTTCAGGGAAAAGTGCCTGAATAACAGACCGATTTAAAGTTTAGGCCAAGCAATAGAGGTTTTTTACGTGACAAAAATACTACCTGAGATCTGACTGTGCAGTCATGCAATAGGTAGTTTCTACATGTTTTTCATGATAAATTCCACTCCTGAATCATCTTAGGTTTTTTTTTGAGAAGCGAAAAATAGCCAAAAAAAATCCAAAATTTTGCTTGTTCGCTTATAAAACGTGAAGTGTTGATCTGATCGAAAAGCTGTCAAGGCACTTTTTGTAGAGAATTCAAAAAAAAATGAGAGGTGTCACGTCTCAAGCGGTTGATTAGTTTCCGAGAAAAGTCCAAAAAACTGGAAAAAAACATCAATTTTTCGAAAATTCATAACTTAATTAAATTAAAATGAAAAAATCAAATGAAAAAAAATCAGGATTTCACGAATCTTATGTGCAAGAAGAGAAATAAACAATTTTTAAAATACTGGAATGCTGATAAGTGATTAAATACTTGGTATTTCCACCCCTTGCATTAATTACAACTCGGCAACGATGATTCATACTCAAAATGAGTGATCTTAAAATGTTCTGATCTTCTCCTTCCCAGATTTCTCTGCAAGGGCGCAGCCAGGGGGGGGCCCGCGGGGCCCGGGCCCCCCCCCAAAATTTTTCTCCATGTGAATTTTTCTACCTGTATCTCTGTAAATACGGTTGAATTCAAGTACATTTTCAATATTTTATTTAAAATAGCTAAATCGTATTCATGCATACAGCCATTTTCAGAACCTAATTGATTTTGCTTTCCAGCAAAAACATAATGATTAATCTTTTGAAAATGAGACTAGGTACCATGCATTGTGCCAGGCGATAGAAGGAGATAAAATATGAAAAAGGGTCTCAGGAATATATGTCCTAAACTGCTTCTTCTAAGAAATACAGGGTGTTAAAATTTATTTTTTTTGGTGTTTTCTTGAATAACTTTGGACAAAGAGGTAAGAACTGAACAAAATGTGATATGCGGGGGTTTTGTTTAATGCAAAATCCAAATATCCTATTAGTTTTTAGATAACTAATAGGGGGCGCCACATAATAATTCCTCCACAGTTAGATCAACCCTAGTTTAGTTTAGTTCAAAAAGGGTTACAGTTCAGAGACCTCAAGCTCTATTGTGCCCCCCTACAGAGCTGTTTTGGCCACACCCTTCACAGCTCGCCTTCCTGTTGCAGAGATCTTATGAAATCCAATATCTGCGAAGGCTTCAACGAAGCTAGTTCCTCACTCTTACAAGTTTCTCTCCTTAGGCTCGCAATGTCAAAGCATTCCGTGAATAGGTAAATGGGGGTTTCTTCCTCTTCCCCACAGAACCTACACTGGTCAGCCGTAACTTTTTTGCCTGCCATTTTCATTATTTTGTGTTTATGATTAAGATTTTGATTCCTTCTGTTGGTTGTTATTGTAAGTAGGTTACTTTGGCGCTTCTGGACAATTTGCGTGCATCATAAGTTTTCGTTGCATTTAACCGGAAACCGTTGGTCCTAGCGACTTCATTAAAGTATACATTTTTGAAGGAAAAAAGATTGAGGAATCGCTTTTTCTACTCCAGAATGACATACAGTGGGAGGCAAAATATTTAGGGTTGATTTAAATGTGGAATTCTATACGTGGCGTCCTCTATAAGTAATCTGTAATGAGTAGGATATTTGGATCATACAAAACCCCCGCATTTTGTTCAATTCTCACCTCTTTGTCCAAAGTTTTTAAAAATCCAAATAAAAAAAATAACTTTAACACCTTGTATTTCTTAAAGGAAGAAGTTTCCAACATATATTCATAGGACTTTTTTTTTCATATTTATATCCTCTATTGCGTGACACCATGCATGGTACTTTTTTCGTTGACATCCTGTATATTGGAAAGGCATTTTAGAAAATAAATGATCACCAGATATCAGAAAAAATATTGTGAATTTGACATTTTTTATCAACCAGAAAGAGAAAGATAAAAATAACAGTATTTTTTTTTGTTTTTTTCTCCCTGAATATTTGCATCGGGCCCCCCCAAACGAAAATTCTGGCTGCGCACTGTTTCTCTGAGTTGGATTACTAAGTCATTAAGAGTAGCTGGATGATTTTTAGAACTTCTCAGCCTTCTATTAAGGTTGTCCCTAACCTGCTCAATCAGATTGAGATCTGGACTTCTTGCTGGCCATTCCATTCGAGAAACTTCAACCTCTTCAAGGTACTTCTGAACGATGCGCGCACGATGGGGTCTGGCATTATCGTCCATAAAAATGAAATTTTCACCATGTATGGGGCAAATGGCACTACATGATCTTCAAGAATGTTCCTTATATACCTATCAGCATTCATAGCTCCATTATCAACGACCACTAGGTCTGTGCGAGCAGTCAAAGATATTCCACCCCATACCATAATCGATCCTCCCCGAAACCAGTAGTATTCAGGAAATTGCACTGAGCAATGAGCATATCTTTCATGTGGACGTCTGTATACAAGGGAACGTCGATCACGATGGTAGAGGCAGAATCTAGACTCATCTGTGAAGAGAACTCTTTCCCAATCAGCCTCTTCCCAATGGATATGCTCTCTCGCAAAATCAAAACGCGCTCTTCGATGGGCTGGAGTAAGAGCTGGGACTCTTGCCGTGACACGAGGCTTTAAATCATATTCTCTGAGGAGATTTCTTATTGTCTGAGTGCTAATTTGCACCCAATGAGTTTGCTCAAGCTGATTTTGAAGGAGGGAAGCGGTTGCAAACCGTTGTCTCAACGAAGAAACTCTCAAGTAACGTCTTGAATGGCAGTTGTTACCCGTGGTCTACCCTGTCCTGGTCTTCGGACATTCATACCTGTCTCCCTGGATCGATTGCAATATTCTGGACCCACTTGTATGGGAAACTCCAAACCTTTCTGCAATTCTTGTGTATGTCCACCCTTTTTCTCGCAAAGCTACCGCACATTATACTCTTGGGTAAAATTGCGTGTTTCGCGTTGCATAGCGATCGAGTGTAGAAAATCAAACGAAAGAAAAACTATTGACCACTAGAATTGATCGAGAACAAATGATTTCAGAATAGAGCCAATACATTCAAAATTTGATAATCTCATCTTTTTTTATTCCTGCTGGGAAAAAACATCTGTATTGAAGAAAAACGTTGAAAGTGGATAACATATGCATGTATAATTCTGATAAAAATAATTATCATTGAGAACACCTTCAGTTGTAGAATAAATTTGAGATTTCCATAATGTGCGTTAATTTTTTTGCGCACTGTATTTATGAATTAACTTGGAGTGGATCGATTATTTTGCTGGTGAGTGTAGTTCTCTTCAATATTTTCAATTTGATTGAATACCTATGGTATATAAGTTCAGAAAAATTAAAACGATCAAATTTGATTTTGGCATAGAGAACCAGCATGACCCTGAAATTCCATTTATTAATTAGTTTGGATATACACGACCCCGTGTGACATCGCATAGATCCGGCGAGTACAAAGAGGGGGGAGGGGGTCTGGCTATATACCCCTCATGTCATTCACCCCCTTCTGGCGCGACCCCAGTTTTCCGATCTGGAAGCCCGAACTCACCCTCGGACCTGATTTTCGACGGCTGAGCTCAACCAGGAATCCTCTCTTCGACCCCGACGTAGGTAAACTACTATCCTCGCCTTGGTTTCCCCTCCCCCCTTACTTGGGGATGATTCTGGAGATGCCAATAACGAAGGGCAAACACTGATTGGCTCCGATTTACGATTGTGGTTTATCGATTGTAATATGTGCATGTTGGGTAAACATACCTTAATTATTGAGGTACTGTCTATATACCTACTCTGCTCAATTACCGGATAAAATTTTTGTTGGATTAAAATGCGAATTTCAAAAAAAACATGATTGAAAAGCTCAATTCACTTACTAAGTTTTGTTAAAAATTAAAAAATTCAGAGAAAAATATGAATAGGAACAATTGATCAGAGAATAATATTCGTCGTTAAAATCAACATACAGTGGAACTGCCTTATAACGAAAGCGCTAAATCCGCAA
This sequence comes from Propylea japonica, assembly GCA_013421045.1. Taxonomy (NCBI): domain Eukaryota; kingdom Metazoa; phylum Arthropoda; class Insecta; order Coleoptera; family Coccinellidae; genus Propylea; species Propylea japonica. Next base: position 5,753,000 of record CM024240.1, read on the forward strand.
AAAAATCGTTATGAAGAAATTTCGTTATACATAAAATTTGTTTCTATAGTCGGCAATGTATCATTCAAATTCAAGCACTTCCTTTCAGACATTTTCGCACAACTTTTCACACTAGCATAATGGTTAGATTGAAACCAAACAGCCAGGGGTGTATTTAAAACTGTTTCAGAAGGATCTCTCTGCCCGCCGTAATGATTTAGTTCAAGGTCGGAATTTATTACGTACGTCTGGAAAATTTTCGTAAAAAACCCACCCTCGCACATTCTTACCAATACCCGTTTAAATAGTGATGGTCTTGAAATATTTCGTTATAGAAAGAATTTACATCGTTTTAGAGGGTGTTTTTAACATGGAATTGGATTTCAAGGTGCAATGTCTTGTAAAAAATTCGTTATACAGATGTTCGTTATAGGGAAGGTCAACTGTAATAAAAAAAATTCAATTAAGATGAAGTTCCACTGTATATTACACTCAGAATCCTGAGCTATTCATGCATATAACCCAAAGAATCTGCATGGGAGGTTATGTCACCCATAGAATCTGCAAACAGTTTTTTCTGGCTTTTGGTCGTCATCAGTGCAGCTAACTCTTAATAACCTAAAGAACTCTAAGATCAGGTTATGATTTTTGACAGTCAACTAAGTGGACCGCCATTTTACAGTTTTCAACCGAAGTCTACGGCTAGGAAACTAGTTGACTGCCAAAACTCTTAACCTGATCTGCGAAAATATACCTATTTCACATGTTGTAATATTCACAATTCCCCTTTTCATTTCAGATTTGGTGAAACTTAATAGAAAGACTGATAGAGGATAAGGAATCAAAAATGGCATCTAGACTTGCTGAGATGCAGGTAAGAAAACATTCCTATTATTATTTATGATATCGAATTTTTCAGTGGTTTGATACCGCTTCCCGGTCCAAAATTCTGAACTTAAGAGACATTTGTCAGAACTATACTTCTCTTTAAAATAAGCGCGCAAAATTGAATTTTAAAATCTTTCACGGGGATATTTCGATGTGCGAGTTTTCCACTATTATTATTAACTTTATTCTCAGAAGGCCATAATCATTTTTCTTTCACTCCTTTTGGTGATCTGATCTCATTGGTCCACTCTGACAATAGCTTAAGTTCGATGGTAGGAACTTGTAGCAATGGGACTCGTCGCGTGGAAAAACGTCATGAATTTCAAGAATTATTAGTTCTGGTAAATTTCAATTTTCCAGAACCAATAACTCTTGCAAAAATGTCAACCCAACGTAGAAGCTCTATTTTCTTAACACGATCCTCAAGAAACCCATAAATCCATAAAGTAAGTTTCCTAGTTTTAATAGCTTCTTAGGGACCAACTTATCTTTCAGTAGTCAGTCCGTTAAAGCTCTCCATACATTTCGAATTTGATATCTTAATTAAATAATTAATCTATACACACAGCAGTGCCCTATTATCGCCAAAATAGGCCATGGCCTAGGGGCGGCGCGATTTTAGGGGCCGCAAATTTTCGGCGAATAAAAAAAATTTCCTTAACTCCTGTACGAAAATGTAAAAATAGCCCTCTTCGAAAATTTCACACATTTGATTTGAAAAAGTGAGCGAAGCAATACAGAAAGTTGACATTGGTATAGATGAAGCAGTTTTGTATTACGGGTCATAGGTTGATTATATCGTAAGATTAAAAGATCAATTTGATCGATTTGCGGAGAGAGCGAAGATCAATTCTGGATTTGAGAAATATCAAAGTGAAGAAAGAAGAACCACAACAAGAACTGTTCCTGCTGATGAAACTCGAGTGGGACATACTGTTTTGAGTGGGAGGGAAAAGTTCAGAGCAGGAGTTTATCTTGTTATAATTGACTATCCAACAAGAGAATTGAATGAGCGTAAAATTTGCTACAAGGGTTTTGCTACAAAGTTCTGCTTTTTGTTAAAATTTCAATCAATTAGTTCTTAAGAATTAGGACTAGCGGTTACTGATCTCATCTCTAACGATTTAAATGAACAACTTCACGATGAATGTTTGCACTTCAAATCCTACTTAGCTCAGTTGGAACAACCTCCAAAAACTCAACACGAGATGAGTACCTTCATTAGAAGTATTAAAAGCTTACTGCAAGTGTTTACCTATAATCGATATTACAATTAGAATGTTCGTCGTTTTCAGTATAAAAACGAATTTTATCTTATTTGCGATCTAGCATGTCCCGAAAGCGTTTGAATTCTCTGGCCGTTTTATGCATCGAAGCTGAGTTGTTAAAAAAAAGACTTCGAAATAGTGTTTCAACAATTTATGAAAAAGAAGGCAAGAAGAAAGCCATTATTAGTTTGATGATCAAAATGGAACTTTTTTACTATTTATGTATACAGGGTCTTTCACGAGGAACCTCACCCATATTTATATGGGAAAATACTAAACGTATTTTCATGAAATTCAGCACTTATAAGTATTTCACGATGCTGATGAAATCTAAAATATTTTCAAGGCAAGAGCACCCCCGGTTTTTCCGGAAATGACGTCAACTTTCGTTTTTCAAATTAGAACACCATTTTTTTATTGCAGAAAGAGATTCCTTAGAAAATTTCAAGTTATTTTGATGTAACATTTTTCAGGTTTGGTTGGAAAATTCTCTTTGAGCGGGAAAATACGAAAAAAAAATCGAAAATAGAGCTCCGCTGAAACAAGAATAACTTCGAGGTTTTTGGATGGAAAATTTTCATTTTTGGGATTTTTCAAGATGTAAGATTGATGTATCCACTTTGAAAATCGAAATCGCGATTCATGATACAGGGGGTGAAAAAATCGCTTTCAAAAAATTTGGGATGACAAAATCGTGAAAAATCCATTTTTTCGAATTAGAATGCCATTTTTTTATGGCAGATATTGAAACTACTTAAAAATAATGTGAGTGTAGCATCACACCCTTGCCCTAAAGTGGATATTTTTCTGAGTTATTCACAAAAACTGTTTTTCGTCTGAATTTTCAGCTATTTCTTTTCCCTTCACGCCGAAAAAGATGAAATTTTCAGGAACTGTTACTTAAACCATGTTTTATATTTACTACCCTAATATGCAAGAGAAAAAAGTTACAGGTTGTTCCTAAATAGATGGCGAATTTTGATTCGAATTTGTATCGGAAACCTCTTCATTTCAACTAATCGGCCATCGGTTTTCTCTCCAGTGATAAATAAATAATTCCTTATGAACCATATGCAAAAACTTACCATGTTTTACATTCTTTTTTTTTAATGATAGATATCATTAATTTGCAGATGTAATTAATGATATCTATCATTAAAAAAAAGAATGTAAAACATGGTAAGTTTTTGCATATGGTTCATAAGGAAACATTCATTTATCACTGGAGAGAAAACCGATGACCGATTAGTTGAAATAAAGAGGTTTCCGATACAAATTCGAATCAAAATTCGCCATCTATTCAGAAACAACCTGTAACTTTTTTCTCTTGCATATTAGGGTAGTAAAATCTAAAACATGGTTTAAGTAACAGTTCCTGAAAATTTCATCTTTTTGGCTTGAATTGAAAAGAAATAGCTGAAAATTCAAGACGAAAAACAGTTTTTTGTGAATAACTCAGACAATATCCACTTTAGGGCAAGGGTGTGATGCATACACTCACATTATTTTTTTAAGTAGATTCAATATCTGCCATAAAAAAAATGGGGTTCTAATTTGAAAAAATTGATTTTTCACGATTTTGTCATCCGTAACTTTGAAAGCGATTTTTTCACCCCCTGTATCATGAATCGCGATTTCGATTTTCAAAGTGGATACATCCATCTTACATCTTGAAAAATCCCAAAAATGAAAATTTTCCATCCAAAAACCTCGAAGTTATTCTTGTTTCAGCGGAGCTCTATTTTCGATTTTTTTTCGTATTTTCCCGCTCAGAGAGAATTTTCCAACCAAAACTGAAAAATGTTACATCAAAATAACTTGAAATTTTCTAAGGAATCTATTTCTGCAATAAAAAAATGGTGTTCTTATTTGAAAAACGAAAGTTGACGTCATTTCCGGAAAAACCGGAGGTGCTCTTGCCTTGAAAATATTTTAGATTTCATCATCATCGTGAAATACTTATAAGTGCTGAATTTCATGAAAATACGTTCAGTAGTTTCCCGTATAAATATGGGTGAGGTTCCTCGTGAAAGACCCTGTCTACACTCTGAAACATTAGATTATTTTATATCCAGATAGAAAATTGTCTTTATCAACTTCAGCAAAAATCGCGTGTTTAGAAAATATTTTTTTCAATTCTTTTAGTCAGGGGGCGACAAATTGTTTTTGGCCTAGGGAAGGAAAAGAGTTTAATCCGACCCTGACACACGGCGTAGAAAATCAATTTCATTATGAAGAAATGGAATTCCCATATGTCTTATACTCAAACAAAAAACTCGTTATCCCACTGGTTCATTCAAAAACCCTTGGAATAATATCAATACCTTCTGCACTTGATTCATAAACAACTATATCGAAATCATTATCATAAAATTAGTGCGCTTCAAATAATCTGAACGAGATTCTCGTTATCGAATATCTAGAACATGCCCACACCCAAGGAAATATGCACAATTTCATGTTCAACACAACCAATTAAAGGACAATAAGAAATAGGAAAGTGCGGTGGCTGACTATTCGATTGTTCCAGCGACCTTAAGATTCGCGACTTTGGGTTAGGTTGGGCGCCCATGCGGTAACTTTGGCTCCCACGCACCTCAGCATCTGTTGCAATTGTTTGTCTGAATTGTGGTGAGTCATCCCGAAATTAGATACTCCTTATTAGGCGATATTGGGTAACAATAAGGAGGTGGAAGATATCGAGAAAACGACAACCAGTTTAACTGTAGGATTTCTGCGATAAGACGCAGGAAATTTAACATGCAGCGATTGATACCTGAATGTTATTATTTCGACATCATTTGGGATGAAAGAAGTTAGAAATTTCTAAAAACACTTTATAAGTTTTCACTCCAAGTCTGTGAAACAGAAATAATAAAAAATGCTCAATTAAGATTGAGTGCTGCTGCGAAAATCTTTGCACTTATTTGTCAAGAGCAAATTGGTTTGTAAAAAAATTGTTGCCTAACAGTAAAACTAAAAAAAAATAAATGAAAAGGATAATGTAACGTTTCAGTGTCTATATCAGACACTTTCTCCAGACTAACTTGTTAAATCTTCGGAATTGTGTGTTTTTTCATTTGCAGTCTAATTGACATCGAAAGTTGTCAACACATTGTTGATTCTTTTAATTTTGAAATTTCCTGATGTCATTCATTTTCTTTCCCCAATAAATCATTCCAAATACGATCTATTCCAACAGAACATTCATAATCAGCGATTTGTGATCTTGTAATGTCACTGTTTTTGATGTTGTTCTTATGTTTTATTATCTCTGAAGTTCTTGATGTCTTTCTGTATAAGATTTGCCACATATACAGGGAATATTGTAAACACAGTTTTTGTTTTTTGTGTCTCATCCATTGGCTTCGTTCTGGTTAGAATGGAACGGAATTGGCAACAATTTCTTCAGAACCAATTTGCACCTGAGAAATAAGAGCAAAGATCTTAGCAGGAGCACTTCATCTTCATTGAAATTTGAGTGGGAGTGAAAACCTATAAAGTTTTTTAGAAATGCAGAATCCTCCCAGATTATATATCAATCGATATCTAAATCAATTCTCAATTATGTGGTGAATACCTTTTATTAGAGACCTGATTTTTGTACGAACTGGGTGTCCAGAATTGGTGATCCCCTGAACAACAACTTTTTAACTCTAAAAGTTTCAGCAAAATGAATAGCATTGCATTGCAGTCTTCTTTTTTCGAAAAAATCATTAAGCCGTCAATCGCATTGCTGTATCTTGTTTTTCCCAAATATCTCTTATTTTCGTATCATATTAAATTTCGAGGTATAAATCTTATTGCTCCAACAATAAACGACGGCTCAAAAACTCCTGCTCGGTGCTTTTCCTAATAATAATAATTCTCTCGGTTTGTCCAGATCAATACTATCCCATTTCGGTCAAAAAAATTAATCATCTTTCGATAGCGTATTCCATTCACCGTAACTCGTTGCTCCAGCCTATTCTCAAAAAAGTAAGGTTCAATGACTCCGCCGGACCATAACCGCCAAACAGTCACACGTTGAGGATTAGAGGCGTTTCACCTATAACTCTTTCTTGGGTTTTCCGAGCCCCAGAATGCGACAATTTTGCCTTGTTGACGAAGCCACTCATCACTCAAGAAGATTTTTCGATGGAAGTCCGTGTCATTTTCATGCATTTCACAATCAACGACCCAATCAGCAAAGACACGACGTTGTTGATGACAGCCGGCTTGAGTTCTTGTGTTTTTGTGAACTTTATAAGCCTTAAGACCCAAATTTATATGCCAAATACGGTGTAATGACGTTTGTGGAATGCCTAGTTCCAAAGAACGACGACCTGGTTTTTCTTCAAACACTTTCTGCTACAGCAGCAATATTCTCGGCTGTTCTTGAGTGACGTGCACGGGTTTTATTCTTCACATCACTAACTTGTCCAAACAGCTCGAATTTTTCCACCAATTTATTTATTGCGGTCCGACAAAGTGCTTCACGACGACCCAAAATGTTCGAGTTTTACGAACCGTCTCTACTAAATTTTCACCATTTTTATAGTGAATTTCAATAATTTCAATGCGTTCTAGAAGCGTGTATCGTTTCCATTTTTATTAATGGCGTAGTTTCTACTTGTCAAAACACCTCTTATTGGAAAACCCTTTATAATCATTATACAATGATTTAACTACACTAAGAAGCGAGGTTACGCTGTTCCGGCTGTTCATTTCCCTTCTCAACAGACCAGTCTAGTATCCAGTGCAGCCACTTTGACGACACAAAATTTTTCTCGCGTTCATTCAAAAATTCGGGTTTATGTTTAAACCACCCCCGTATCTATTCATTTCTTGCTCGTTTAATCCTCGAGATCTTCTCAGAAGACCACGAATTTTGCCTAGACTGCAAGCACGTAATATTTTCCCGAACAATATTCGGAACATGCTAAATCCAGTACATCCCCATAACTCCTATAAGGAACTTCGTTTCATTTTCCATCTGAAAACAAATCTTCAACAAAAGTAACACAATAGACCTCATTACCAGGGACGTGAATCAAGTTATTTTCAAACTTTCCTGTAACTTTATTATAATTCCAACTTCGAATCTGGCTGACAGACTATTCCATTATGTAACAAGGCGGGAACTTACGTATAATAGATTTCCCGATGTTATGGTCGATAACCTTGGAAAATTCGCCCTAAAAATATGCAACTCAAAAAAAAAAGTTGAAAATGGTTGTACAAGGCAGATGATTTTCTTCAACAAAGAATAGTACGTTATGCAACGAGCTTATAATGATAGCTTTTATTCACAAGGTGAAGTTTAGGCTACAAGCCGTAGGCGAGTGGCCTAAATCACCGAGCGAATAACAGCCATTATACGCGAGTAGCATACTATACTTTCTTTATTCACGACTACTGAATATATTTCTTGAAGATTTTAACATTAGGCGACCGTGACAAGACCCTTCTATGACAAGTGTGGAAAAAGTCAAGTTGACACATGAAAAATTCTTGGAGAACTTGTCGTTGTATATTTTGTAATGAAAATTCCTTTAATTTATGTACGAATAATAAAAGTACATTAGGTTCTCGATTGACAAGGTAACAAACGTATAATGGGTAGATTATTGAATAGTCGTGCATAACAGTTCATTATACATGGGTTTCCTTTCAACTTGGTCAATTAGAATAATTTGGAGAGTTAGATAATACTTCGTTCTGAAGTTTTAGTACGTCAGTACCAAAAAATATATGTATTAAATGTGAATGAGTGTTAATTCATAATGATTCAATGATATTTTTCTTCGAATTACGTGTTCATGAACTATGTTTTCAATTCTAAGAATTCCTCGTCACTATCCATTGAATTGTCTAGTTAATATGGCAAAGATAAAGCAATGCTATAAAAATGCGCATAAATTCAGCGTTGGTGAGTCATCACTCGATTCTCTTTTTGCATTAGATTAATCTTCATTTATAAATTTCATATATAAATTTATGTGAAAACATGAATTAATGCGTTGGAAAACATAAATGGCATGGGCCTCTGAGCCTCTAATGCTCTAGACGCATAACCAAACAGATGCATTTATGTCTAATATTACTCTCAAATGCGTTCACCGTCTTGATGGAATATTTAGGCGTATACGGGGTATACGAGAAACCCAACACACTCCCATCATATACAGGGTGTTTCTGAATTGACCCGAAAGATTTAAGGGGATGATTCCTCAGAATATTTTATGAAAGAAAGTTCCCATAAATGTACTTTGAATTGTTGCATTGTTCCCAAGATACAGGGTGTTGAAGTTTCACTTAAAAACTGACTGAAAATGTTGTACGCCACTGAGATATTTCAAACTATCTCCCTAAAACGAAGTGAATTCTCTCTATAACGAAATATTCAAATAACATCACTCTTTGAATGGGTATTGTTAAGAAGGTATAAGGATGGGTTTTTTTTCGAATATTTCCAGTGTACCGGTTTTCACTATAATTTGAATTTGACCCCCCCTTTAACTTTGTTTACTGAAGGAGATACAAAAAAAGTTTCGTATAAAGTTTCACGAAATCAACTGAGGTTTTTCGATATGAGTCCAGAAACTGAAATATACACAGGGTGACCAACATATTGATGGCAACTTCATTTTTTCAAATGGAACACCCTTTATATTTTCCATATTTGGGTAGCTCTTTTTCTCCTGATTTCGAATATGTAACATATGTTGGGCCATCTTTTTTTACTCTGAGCACCACAGAATTTCAAATTTTCAATAACCATTTGGCATAGCGTTTGGAAGTTCGTGAATATTTAAGTGGCCAATTTGATTTACTTTAGCAATAATGGCAATCAATGAAAGCGGAGAATAATATTAATGATATAAGATCAACCAATATTACACGCATAATTCGGAACTAATCCCGTCAACGCGCACAAAGAATAATGATAATATTGTAATGAATAGGAACAAAATTTGAAGCTTTAATTTCTGACTTGAATCAGAGCCATATAATGCTATCAAAATAGTCTAAACAACTTGAGACAACTATATGAACTATGTGTATTGAAATGAAGGTGGTCATTTTGAGCAATTTCTTTAGTTTGATGTTATTCTTGATTTGATTTGATTTTCTCAGGTCCCTAATCTGGGCAGCAGCAAAACCCCCCTGTTGTGTACCAGATCAGGAATTAGGCTCAGCAGTCATGCTATGTGCCCAAAATCACGTAAATTTCGATAAATAACTATATTCATATGCTGTGGGATGATTCTGGGGCTGAGGAGTCTAGGATGAACCTATACCATCCCACGTGGGTTACCCCGACCAAAGTGTAACTTCCAAAATCCACACAATCCTCACATAAATTCACACATATATACTCCAAAAAGATTATTTGACTTATTATTAAACTGTAACACAATATTTTTTAGACTGATGCGATGTATTTAATTAACTTTGAGTTCCAAAGCAAGACGCGGTGACAGTAGTCTTTCCGACATCTCGTCTTACAAGGAACCGGATGTTATTCTTACCATAGTACCATAGTTTATCATTTTCATTGGTTAAGTAATTGTTAAGTATTTCATTCTAAAATAATAATTTTAAGTAGATTGTTTGGATATTAATAATTTCGTAGGTATTTCACATATTTTTTTTTAGGTGTCATCAATTCAAAACTTTGAAACTCTGAAATTGAAGAGACACATCCGCATACGCATTTATATTCGAGATCAGGAGGAAAAAGCCTATCAAAAAATGGAAGAAAATACAGGACAGGGTGTCCCATTTGAAAAAAATATAGTTGCTTTTCAATGTTGTTCACCCTGTATATCTTCCCATTGACGTTATCATAACTCCAAATGAGCATTTTCAGTAAAAACTCACTCTGCCACTTGTAAAATGATTACAGATCTTGGCAAGTGGTTCTTAAAATTTGAAACTCTGTGTTTCTCAAAATAAAGAGATAGACCAACATATGTTACATATTCGGAATCAGGGGAAAAAAGAGCTAGCCAACATGGAAAAAATATACGGGGTGTTCCATTTGAAAAATTTAAGTTGTCATCAATATGTTGGCCATCCTGTATATATTTCAGTTTCTGGACTCATATCCAAAAACCTCAGTTTTTCGTGAAACTTTTAAACGAAACATTTTTTTGTATCTCCTTTAGTAACAAAGTTAAATGGGGGGTCAAATTATAGTGAAAAACCCGGTACATTACGAATCCCGACCTTAGACTAAATCATTACAACGGGCAGAGAGATCCTTCTGAAACAGTTTTAAATACACCAGTGGCTGTTTGGTTTCAATCTTACCATTACGCTAGTGTGAAAAATTGTGCGAAAATGTCTAAACCCAACTAGCACAGATATTTTATATTCCTAACTGTTCGTGCTGTTTTATTTATAATTGCTTTATGACTGCTCGCGAAAGCAATTTTGTTTTATTGAAATTGTCAGGGACACAATTGAGCTTTTGAGAAGTATTTTGCTTTATAAGATAGTCGTAAGAACGTTCTTAGTGCAAAAATATAAACAGTTTTACGACAAGTCATAATATTTTTTTATAAACGTTTACACAACAATTGTTAGAAACATGTCAGCCTACCGAACAATTTGTTTCATAATAGATTTATACCGGTGTTATCTTACTATTTGTTTTCTTTTGCGAACATCTATAAAACTGTTTATAAGCGCTATGTAAACATTTATAAAATTAATTTATTAATGTTTTTCTTTTGATATTACTGCTGTCTAAAGCAAATTGCACTCAGAAGCCACATTAAAAAAACTATTATATAATTATAATGAACTCTGTCATAATACAAATCATATAAAATAATTATAAAACAGAAAAGTTTGTGAGGACTCAGAAGCATTTTTTGATACATTTATAAAACAAATCGCTATTTTACTATTATTTTTGATCTTGAAGTGCATGACACGCTCGTGAACTCTTTTATTATAATGAATTCGCTAGGTAAATCGAAGAAAGCTAAAAAAAAGTGGAGCATATTACAGAAAGTTAAAAAATGCTACCAAAATATTATGGTGATGAATTTATTATTTGTAATAATATACCGGCACCGGATCTCCCTATAAAGGAAGCAACACCCGGCCATCAGATAAATCAAATGATTGTACTTCAAGTGATGCTGTTGAACCAAATGGTTGATAACTGACACATCGTTGTACTAAGAATGAGGTGTAATGAGTATATGAGAAAATATACCTAGTGTGCCATTTGAAAACCAAAGAACTGATTCATTCCGGTAAAACCGGAATAGTACATTTTCTCTTGAGTTGAATTGTTCCCATCCGAATGTATTTCACATTAAAATAAACGAAATCGATAACATGAAAAGTACTCGAATGCTAGTGTGTTTCCATATTCTGTTGACACCCGGTATAGGTCTACAAGTATATTATGTTTTTTTTTACACCGACCATTTTTTCTTGCAGTAAGTACTATCTGTATGACGAATATACCAAACAACAGATTGAAATATTTTATAAACTCTCTCATAGAGCGAACATATTTTATAAGAACTCTCAAGGTGGAAAAAGTATTTTATAACATGGCAGCCATATTTTGTGTTGTTCTAATTCCAGTTTACAGCGGCCATTATTAGGTGTACTACAAAAAATCATTTTTTAATGATGAAATGCATTAACTGATTACTTATTTCATATAATTGTAAAAGATGCATTCTTTGAAATATTTTATTACATAACAGGTCAAAATGAGGGAAAAATACACATTATATTTTTGACTTTTTCTCGTAAAACTCTATAAAAACCAAGATATTTGCAGCGCTTGAAAATTTTGTGTTATACATGTCCCATATATTATACAGAAAAATTCTTTGGCAGTAAAATCAACCGTCAGATAGCAAGTGGAATTTTGTCTGTCTGGTATTGGGTATGTACCTATTTATCAGGACTAAATGTATTATGGCTGACTTAGTGACAAATATAACTCAAACATATGTACTTTACTTGCCTTTTTGTTGTCTTAAGGGACCATTAAAAAATAAATTATTCTCAGAGGGTATACTTTAGCAACAAAACAAATATTTTCATCCTATAACTGTTTTCAATAAAACTATTTATAATTGTTGCAAACTATTTTTATAATTATTTTAAAATGTTTACACATTTATCCGGTAAAGCTGTGGAAGCCATAATAAAATAAACTAAAGAACAAAATTGCTGCACAAGAGTGCGCCCTTTTGGGTTTTATAGTAGTTGTGTAAACGTTGTTAAAACGTTTATAGCGACATTGATATTTTATAAAAAATGTTCTGTAAACGTTACCAGGACATTTATAAAACATAAATTGTTAGTTGGGAAGGAAGTGCTTAAGTTTGAATGATAAACTTAAATTTATCAGTGAAGTCGACCGCGGCATTGCCGACTATAGAAACAAATTTTATGTACCTATAACGAAATTTCTTTATAACGAATTTTTTAGCGGATTTAGCGTTATAGGGAAGTTCCACTGTAGTTACAGAATGCCTCGAAATGGTGAGCCTGCGCAAAGAATGTCTTGGACAAGAAAATAATAGAAGAAACGCGGGTCTGGTCTTCTTGAAGCCCTCGCAGATACTGGAATTCACTGGGGCTCTGAAACTGGAGGGCGAGCTGTAGTGTAGTTGCGAAACAGCTCTGGTGGAGGATACAATAGAGTTTAAGGTGCAGTATAATGCAACCCCCTCAATAATCCACAATATTGAGAGTTCTTGATTACAAATTCGACGCTCAACCCCCCTGAGCTAGCAGCACATAGTGGTAAATCATTAACAAACACTCAACCAATTTTCAAAACCGTATTATTACCGACATGAAATTTTCAAACCCCTTCCGATAGCATTTCAAAAGGGGAAGTTGGTCTCAAACCCTATAATCATGACGATACTTACAATATCCTCTTTATTTACAGCGTGAAAACTGACAGTTACCTTAGAAACGATAATGCGCAACAGCAAATATTGACATTCTACACTTTCATTCATGTCCAGTTAACAGCGGCTACTTCAGAACTGATTTCAAATCTGAAAGCAGTGAATTTTTGCCTTTTTTCCAACGAGTGTGTGAAAGTTGGAATTGTGGACTAATAAGAAGTTTTTTGAGTGAAAATTGATGTATTGTTTATAGTGAAAACTATGGTGCTTCATTATGAACGGATATTTATCTTCTAGTTTAAATAATGTAGTATCGATAGACCTTGAAAATTCGTGGGTAGCTCAAAGTTGGCAGGTATATAATTTTATCTCGAAGTATTGTCAGTTCGTTTTTCACCTCAGAGTCATAAATAGAAAATCATCAAAGATACTTCTTAGAATTGTTAGAGCTAATAATGCGCGGGAAAAACAAGCCATGAAATGTCTGTTATTCTCGAATTTCAAGTCGAAATATGTAGTTATTTAATCAACTAGGTTATTAAAGACAGCGACTACTGGTCAAGTTAGTTCGAGACCATTAGTCGCTCGATTAATAACCGAGTTGATTACAAGATTTTTCCGACGATCTTAACATGAATTATGTATGAATTCTTGATCGAAATACATTCTCATTTTGCACAAGACTTACATTTGACATAATGAAATTTCTATACCTATATCTCTGTTCCAGTAGAGTTTTGACATTTCTCGTAGTGCTTCTGAATACTTTGTCAACGGTTGCCATGAGGATTGCACATTAAAATAGCATAAATTGAGCATTAAAATGGGTCATTGATGATCAATTTCGTACATATTGAAATCACCTTTCATTTCGACGTCGACGGAAACTATTCTTAAAGGATAAATAAAAAATTTTAAAAGGCACTGACGGGAATTCACAAGTTTTTGCGCGCTTGTTCATATGGGAGGTAACGATAAATCCAATTTGAATAACCCTCGGGATATTAAAATTTTATTTATGATTTTCACAATATGAACATGAATTCGAAAGCTCTTGACTCCACAACGTATAATCAAACAAAAAAGGACGCAAAAAATCAGTTCGCTCACGAAGCCTCGTTCAACTTACAAACATTTGAACGAAAAAAATATGGTACGCTATTCTACTAGAAAGAACCGAGCTAAAATAAAAAAAATTGAGAAAAGTATTGAGCAGGTGCTTCTGAGCGCTCGTTCTTTGGTGGAGCAACGTGGCTAATACCTGTATAGGACTTTAAATTCATACAGAGAATATATGAACTATCGGAATTATCCAAAAAATGAAGTATGTATAAGAAATCGATTACTAAAAATATCGAAATTTGTGGTTTTGATCGCACAACTTTTTTGAAAATTCACATGATCATTCACTTCGTCAATTTACATCCTCAAACTCGATTTCATTCTAATCGAAAGTTTTTTATGGAAATATTAGAATTTCTTTCAATATGACTTTTCTTCGGTTATATTGAAGCAACTCTCATAAATTTTGCTTACTGCTTTGATATTGGCCATTTTGCTTGAGAAATTTCAGCTTGATAGAGTCGACAAATTCTAAATTACTCAAAAAAATAGATAATTTAGTAAGAAAATCTTCAGCTTCAAAATAAATTTTACTTCAATCGGATATTTTGTTGTGGATATACATACATAAGGATTTTTCTTTTCAAAACTTTCTTACTCGAAAACGGTTAGAGATACGAAAAAATTACAAGTGTCAAAAAAGTTTCTAAATTAAACGAAGATATCAAAAATTGATTTTACGATGATCAGGTACCGCAAAAAAGAAATATCAATCCGGAAAAGAAAACACCCTGTAGATTCTTGTTATGATTCAGGACGTGCAATGATGGAGACTTTTGAAAATAGCTCGCATTCCAAAATTGGACTGAATATCTCCAAAACTGCAGGAGTTATGAAGAAAAACCATTCTCTTTTGGAATTTTCAACACCCTATTGCTCCGTAACGAAGTTTTTATGGACCCATGTTTATATAAACTTTTTTCTTAAAATTACATGTAGATTCAGCCCCTTGAGTTGTGACATACTATTATATACCACCCTATACAATGTATTGATCAGCTTACGTGTTGTCTCAATATCAGTTCTATCTATCTGAGACACGTTTTTAAGATGACGTAAGGTTACCTATACAGACCTTGCTATATTACGTATAAAAATTATACAGGTTGTTTGGTACTGGTATTAACAACACATTATTTTCAGGCCCGCTTCCAACAGAAACAAATGCAGGAAAGAGAAGAAAACTGCTAAAGCTGTATGAAACTCAACAACAACGGGCTTTTGACAGGGTAGGAGAGGAAGTGCTGGAAGTAATACGAGCATGAGTTCCACAGGAGGTGGAAAAGTCAGGCAAATGTTTGAAGAAAGAAGAAGAGCGGGAATTGACAAGAGTTACCCACTCCAACCAATAAACGGTAATTAGAAATCTATTCCATAATTAATATATAACTGATAAAATTAATTACAGTGGAACTTCCCTAAGCGAACGTTCCTATAGCGAATGTCCCTATAACGAATTTCTCTGTATAACGAATTTAGTTCAAGACATTGCACCATAAATTCAAATTCCATGTTGAAAACACCCTCTTAAACGAAGTAAATTCTCTCTATAACGAGATAAAACAAGAACATCACTCTTTGAATGCGTATTGCTAAAAAAGTATAAGGGTGGGTTTTACCATAATTATGCCGGACGTAGGTTATGAATCCCGACCATAAACTGAACCATCCGGCGGGCGGATAGATCCTTCCGAAACGTTGGATTCAGCTGGAAATGTTGATAATGACGATTAATTTAAATGATTTCGTTAATGTCGATGTAAATATGGTAACAAATGAACTTTCAACTGAGAAGGACATGTTAAATAGTGTCAAATGCGGTGTTCGAGATCACTACGATAGCAGTGATGATACCGACAGCGTTGATTTGGAGGGCAACCGGCCGAAAAACTAAATCGTGAAGAGATACTTTGAGACTTTAAAATGTGTCGTCTTGCTTTCCGGTCCATTGAAGGGATTCCGAAAAATATTTTGGAATCTTTGAGAAAATGCGAAGTTTTTTTTATGAGAATAATAGTTATTGATCATATGAGGAAAACAGTATTAGATTTTAGCTCGAGGTTATGTTGTCTCCCTACGCGAAGCGCAGGGAGACAAAAAGCCGAGAGCTAAAATCTAACATTTTTCCCGTGTATAATACACTATTTTTTTCTGTGACATGAAAAACGACCATTTAATAGTGAAAGAAATATAACTGTTCATGAAATTACTTTTTTTCCCTGGAAAACAGTGAGTACTTTTTTTCCGGCTACATAGAGAATCATTTTTTTGAGAGGGAAAAAAATAATTTCGTGAAAAGTTATATTTCTTTCACTAGTAAAAGGTTGTTATTCTTGTCACAGAAAAAAATAGTGTGTTATACACGGGGAAAATTATTATTATATTAGATTTTAGCTCTCGGTTTTTTGTCTCCCTCCGCTTCGCGTCAGGAGACAATATAACCTAAAATCTAATACTTTTTTCCCTTGTATAATAAATAACTATTTAATTATGCCACTCAGACAAAAATCACGAATTATTTGCCCAAATAATCGTGAATAGATATGTAATGGTCCAGCATTGGATTTGTTGAGGTCATATCTGAGGGATCGGTACCAGGTGGTGGATCTGGATGGTAAGAGGTCTTCCAAAATTAAAATTGCTGCGGGAGTTCCCCAAGGATCAGTGCTTGGGCCCATTCTATTTCTCATATTTATCGATGACCTGATAAGTAACGTTGCTGCAGACGATGAGACTATTTTTGCTGATGATACGTCATTTTTGAACAGAGCAAAAGACAGAAACTTACTGCTAAACAAATCACATGGAACGATTAAAAGTGCTATCGAATGGTTTCTTTCAAATGACATGAAAGTAAATGAAGAGAAAACCCAGGAGATGGTAGTGAGTACGAAACTTCATGAAACGAAAACTATCTCATTACTCGGGGTTTCAATCAGCAGTAATTTGACTTGGATGAAACAAGCTAATGAGTTATGCAGCAAACTATCCTCAGCATTATTCGCCATACGACGAATAAGAAATATATTAACTGAAAAGGAAGCGTTACTCACATATCACACACACTTTCACAGTAGGATGAGCTACGGCATAATCCTATGGGGTGCATCTCCTGAAGCAAATAGAGTGTTTCTGAAACAAAAACAGGCATTGAGGTTGATAGCGGGAGTAAGCCAAATCACAAGCTGTAGACCTCTTTTCAAGAAATATGGTGTGCTTACCTTATCATCCTGTTATATCTTAGAGTGCCTACTATATGTACACAAAAATCGGGACACTTTCCAAAGACATTCGGCGATTCACAACCATAACACCAGGTTCGGAGGCAACCTTATAACCCCAAGGCATAGATTGACTAAAACCCAAAACACGCACGTTTTCAATGGAACTAGATTTTACAACAGACTTCCCCAGCGGCTAACATCCCTGCATGACATAACATTCAAGCGTCAAGTCAAAGCGATTCTCATCGAGGGTGCATTCTATTCCATGGATGAATTTATGGCGTACCAGTTCTAGTCAGAAATACATTGCATTTTATCTAATTTATTTTGTACTTGGTGTATATATATATATATTTTGTGTTTAGTTTGTCCTATATGTTAAAGTATTGTTTTTTTATTAATTGTTTATTTTAGAATTGACATTATTTAGTCTTCCATATTTATGGATGATTTTTCTTGAAATATGTATTAATATTTCTTGATTGTTGACATTCCCTGTAAAATTTTGAGGGTAACGAATAAATTTGAATTTGAATGTTTACGCACCTACATAAAATGCCAATAAGCTATTAAAAATGCACATACACACCTTTTTGAGTATGTATATGAGTTCACAATAAAAAATGCAATTACTTGTTTCGATACTTGAAACTATAATTTAGCGATTTCGTTGTAGGAAAGTTCCACTGTATAAGGTGAGCAAAATATATAAAATTTTGTAGTCGTATTTTATTTCTCCAAATTTACTTGAGATCACTATTGATAATGTGCTCATATATTGATGCAGGTAAAACGGTAAATGGAACACCAAACGGCAAACAACCCGTATTGACCAATTCTAGGAAAACCGTTCGAGCCACTGTTCAAAGAAGTGTCACTCACATACGAAATGGAAAACCGCTGATCAACAAACGTGAAACTGTACAGAAAATATACGATAACAACAATGGTGTGGAAAAATTCCACATAAACCATCATAATGAGGATCTTTTAGACGACACGAAGAGTTTGGTGGACTTGATGAACAGGAATAACATTTACGACAACTTAGATGATGAAGAATCGCCTCCTTTAGAAAGCGGTGAAGATGATCTTTCTTTTATGGGAAAACTGGCGAATGTTGGTGGTGTTTTACCTAGTCAAAATAGTATAGCTGTAAACTCGTCGCCCAAGAAGAAAGTCAAGCAAGTAACGCCGGAACCAAAGCGAAGTTCACCAGCACAAGTAAGTTCTTAGATTTAGATTTAGATTAGAGGAGGGGCGACAGATAAAACCGACCTTGCGAGCACCTTGACCTTAAGATCTATTGTGCATCCCCGCGCTGTTTACCAGTCCGGCAGCAAAGTCTCAATGAACTTCACCACCTTTCTGGGGCCACATCCATTACTTGTTCAGGCTTTAGGAACCTGGAGCCAAGATGCCGTAACCGTTTCTGGTGAACAGCTTCACACTCACATAGCAGGTGTCTAGCTGTCTCGGTGGCTTCTGACAGAAGCGACATGTACTATCGGGCGCCTTTTCCATGTTTTTTAAGTGATACCTCACGGGATAGTGCCCAGTGAGAGCGCCCGTCAGTTTCCTCAGTTCAAATGAGAGGACTTTCTTGGTCCAGCTCGTCGAGTGAGTGAGAAGCTTTTGACCATTGGTCGTACGCCAGGACATAAGCTTCCTCTTTTGTTCTCAGTCCTTAATAGCCATTGCCTGATGACTGGCTGGGAAGCCGCAAAACGGTTCTGGTCCAGTGAAGGGGGTTGTCCCTCCTTCCCTGGCCAGTTGGTCTGCCGCTTCATTGCAGTGAATCCCGGAGTGACCAGGCACCCAGATGAGATTGACCTGGTTCTTTTCTCCGAGTAGATTAAGTGACGTTTTGCATTCCCAGACAAACTTTGACTTCACTTGTGGAGAGTCAAGCGCTAGCAGGGCTGCTCTGCTGTCAGATGCTATATATATTTCCTTTCTTTGGTAGTTGCGTTCCGCACAGAGCGCAACGCACTTCCTTATAGCAAGTGTCTCTGCCTGAAAAACCGAAGGACAGAGACCCATTAGTATGGCTAATAGGATTGAGGGACCGTAAACACACAAGTAAGTTCTTGGAAAATTGCATTTTCTAGAAACAGTATAATTTTTTATGTTTATATGTATTGGCTCCATTCTGAAATCAGTTGTTCTCGATCAATTCTAGCGACCAATAGTTTTTCTTTCGTTTGATTCTCTACACTGGATCGCTATGCAACGCGAAACACGCAATTTGACCCAAGAGGAATGTGCCCAAGCGGTAGTTTTGCGAGAAGAAGGGTGAACATGCACAAGAATTGCAGAAAGTTTCCCATGCAAGTGTGTCCAGAATGTTGCAGCAATTCAGGGAGACAGAGGTATGAATGTCCGAAGACCAGGACAGGGTAGACCACGGGTAACAACTGCCATTCAAGAACGTTACTTGAGAGTTTCTTCGTTGAGACAACGGTTTGCAACCGCTCGTCTCCTTCAAAATCAGATTGAGCAAACTCATGGGGTGCAAATTAGTACTCAGACAATAAGAAATCGCCTAAGAGAATATGATTTAAGGCCTCGTGCCGCGGCAAGAGGCCCAGCTCTTACCCCAGCCCATCGAAGGGTGCGTTTGGATTTTGCGAGAGAGCATATCCATTGGGAAGAGGCTGATTGGAAAAGAGTTCTCTTCAGAGTCAAAATTCTGCCTCTACCATTTTAATCGACGTTCCCTTGTATACAGACGTCCACATGAAAAATATGCTCAGTGCAATTTCCTGAATACTACTTGTTTCGGGGTAGGATCGATTATGGTATGGGGTGGAATATCTTTGACTGCTCGCACAGACCTAGTGGTCGTTGATAATGGAGCTATGAATGCTGATAGGTATATAAAGAACATTCTTGAAGAGCATGTAGTGCCATTTTTATTTTCATTTTTATGGACGATAATGCCAGACCCCATCGTGCGCGCATCGTTCAGAAGTACCTTGAACAGGTTGAAGTCTCTCGAATGGAATGGCCAGCAAGAAGTCCAGATCTCAATCCAATTGAGCAGGTTTGGGACAACCTCAATAGAAGGCTGAGAAGTTCAGAGAATCATCCAGCTACTCTTAATAACTTAGGAATCCAACTCAGAGAAATCTGGGAAGGATTAGATCAGAACATTTTAAGATCACTCATTTTGAGTATGAACCGTCGTTGCCGAGCTGTAATTAACGAAAGGGGTGGAAATACCAAGTATTAAATCACTTATCAGCATTCCAGTATTTTGAAAATTGGTTTATTTCTCTTCTTTCACATAAGATTCGGTGAAATCCTGAATTTTTCTTCCATTTAATGTGTCTTGTTTCGTTCAAACCTTCCCGAGAGAACATAAAAAATAAGTTATAAAGTCAATGTAGAGTTAAATTCATTAAAATTGATATTTCAGAATGTGCGTTAATTTTTTTGCGCAGTGTATATTTAAAAAAAAAAATGATAAATCAAATCCATTTTGCAAAACTTCTTATTCTCCTTTTCCAAAAATTCGATAGCTGAAATTCATAATTTCCTCTCAGCTGTTCATTCAACCCAAGAATTTTTATATGGATTATTTCACGTGAACTGACCTTGAATGTGTTCCGGGGAATAACCCTTCGGTCATTTCTGCGAAATTGCATGTTTCAGATGTTTCTAAATGATAAGAACCGAATCGCGTGAAGCTATGCGGGGGCGTTTTGCCGATAAAAATTAAAACGGAAATACGTTCTGTCAGAGGAAACGGCTACAAATTACTCAGCGAAGAAGATTATATCAAAAATTTGACATTTCAAAGTTAGCATATTAACTGGAAGATGGTCTAATTATCCTTACAGGGTGGACAGAATTGGTATCCCTGAAAGACAACTTTTCAACCCTATGAGAAATATGAATATATTATGAATATATTGCGGCCATCTATCTTCGAGAAACTCATTTTGCCGTCAACCACAAGGTGCCTTCGTTCTTTTTTTTTCATTGTTCCGTTTCTGTTTTTGATATGAGCTTGAAACAAAAACATTATACAGACACTTTTTAAACAGGTATTAATCATTGAAAGGTTTACTTACATCAATTAAATATTCCTTGAAACCCCCCAAACAATAGAAAACTTCTAACGAATATAAAACATAAAAAATCGGAAAATATACGCAATTTAATACAGTTGCTATCAGGGTTTTCCGATAAGAGGTGTTATTTTGATATCCAAAGAATAATGCCATTTTTCAAAAAATTGATCGGATGTTTATTTCATTATAAATAAGAAGCTATGCCGTGAATACTGGACAATACTTTTCCCGCAAAAGATCAATGGTTTCGTTGCTTGTGTGGCACGTAGCGCCGTCTTGTTAAAAGTAAACATTTTCCAGATTAATACTATCCAATTTTGGTCAAAAAAAATCATTTATCATCTCTCGATAGAGCTATCCATTTACCTGGGTTTTTTTCTACAGCAACAATATTCTCGGCTGTTCTTGAGCGACGTGCACGGGTGTTATTCTACACTTCACTAACTCGTCCCAACAGATCGAATTTTTCCACCAATTTCCTTATTGTGGTCTGACAAGGTGCTTCACAACGACCCAAAAATGTTCGAGCTTTACGAACCGTCTCTGCCAAATTTTCACCATTTTTATAGTGATTTTTAATAATTTCAATGCGTTCTTGAAGCGTGTATGTTTCCATTTTTATTAATGGCGTAGTTTTACTTGTCAAATGTCAAAAAATGACAGCTTCAAACTTGACATTTACCGAAATAGCGAGCAATTCAAAATAACACCTCTTATTGGAAAACCCTTTACACTTATTGACACTACTGCAAAATCTCACGCCAAATATCTAATGATGCCGTTTTTAGGATGATAACCTGAGGAAATTGAACTTGATCCAAAAGGAAATGAAACATTTTGAAATAGGTAGAGACAGATGAACAAACCTTAGATAGCATCGTATATTCACAAAAAGATATCAAATTCGAGTAAAAATATTCCCAAGAAAAAGCTTTCGATTGAAATGTAATCGAATTCATTAGAACCATAGAAATTCGATTATTTAGTTATAGATTCTTAAAATATTTCCTAATCCTGAGAAATGACATTGTTATCTAGACAATATGTCAGTTTGGCATTTATACATTATTGTATACTCATCAAAATTTGTTAACTATCTCTGTTAGTGCTGCACTAAATTACAATTTGTTCGTCCACATAAAGTAGTACTTTTTTCCAGATCCTCAGGAAATCAGTCCATAAAAGTGAAACCCTTAGTCGTAAATCTAACGCTTCTAGTCAACCACCTTCAAGAAGTGGTTCAAGCACAAATTCTTCCCCAGTACATAGTGTAACTAAGGTAAGTGAAATAGAACAAGCAATTAAAGAGAAACTATATTATTGTTCATAAGCATATTGTTCAATAAGCAACAAAACATCCTTATGTGACGTCCCAGCTAGGGTAGGTTCGGACAAATCCTCTATACAGTGTGTTTGGTCATGACTTAGCGATAATTTAAGGTCATCAAATATACCTAATATTATCGACAAAAACATCCAAATTTTGAAGTTTACCTCCTTAGTTTTGGAGTAGCCGCCATTTTGAATTAACCTTTTTATTTTCGTTGTCCCTTCCAAATAATATCGATTTCTTTGGACATAAGGGTCCTACAGATGTAAAAAAAATATTTTTGAAAGATGATACTACTACCTTTCATTGAAGTATAACAATATAAAAATATTTAACTTGAAAACGCCATAAAAAAAATCTTCAAAAAAGTTTTGCTAAAAATATGTACTGATTTTCTTAGTAAATTCGCAAGGATATTAGCTACGAAACAACACTAACATCATTTCTGTAAGTTACATAATTTGAGAGTTATTGCTGTTCGTACATGATCACAACGCGAGCAAAAGACACAAGACAGGTCGTCATGAAGGCCACTGCCTGTCTACAGAGCAGAGGCGGCCATTTTGAGCAATTTTTATAATTAATTTATTTGTTTGATCATTAAAAATTATCGAAATTACAGTGCTGAGGCCGGGTACATTCGCCAACGTTGACTTTATTTCACGTTATGACAGTAAATACTGCCAACTACAGATAAATAAACAAACTCCCACTATGCGCTCAAACTTTCGTGAACGGAGTATAGATCAGATTATAGTCCGTTCACGAAGGTTGAGCACATAGTTGGCGTTTCTTTATTTATCTGAAGTTGGCAGTATTTACTGTCATAAAATAAAATAAAGTCAATGTTGCCAAATATACTCGGCCTCGTCCGACGAGCTTGCGAGTTATCAGAGAATTCTGTGCACTATTGACAACATTGCGTATCAATTTGACAAGAAAATAAAGAACACAACCTAAAATTTTAACATACACAGTGGAATATGCCAAATTTCCATGGCCAACCGACGGCTCAACCTTTCGTGAACAAAGTATACGTGTTATCCCAATATCAGTTCTATCTATCTGACACACGTTTTTAAGATGACGTTTGATTATACAGACCTTGCTATATCACGTATGAAATATACAGGGTTGGGATAAAGTTCGGCACCAAATTAATATCTTTAAAACGAAACGGGCGATATTTTTGAAATTTGGCAGCTGAGTGTAATGGACCGCAATGCATCTGATGAGCATATTTTCACTAATGAGATACATCCGGTTTAACCGGAAATGACCAAAAATTTTTTTATTTAAATGGGACACCCTGTATATTTCTGCAGATTCTGAAAGTGCACCTCGTTTCGGATCTGTCCATATCTGGTTCCATGTAAAAATTCTCTGTAAATGTCTTTTTGTACGTTTGAGAAAAAATCCATTCAAATAAATAAATCATTGTTATTTGTATCAATAGTGAGAAATAAAACGAAATACTTTGTAGTAGATAACTCTTTCTGCTTTTCATGACGTATTTTTTATGAAAATCTATAAAAGGAAGAAATTACTTTACTAGTAGAAAAAATTTATTAAAAATAATTTTAAAAAAAATCATTTTAATTGTTCAAAGTACTTGCCATTCACCTCCTGACAATATGCCAGTCTATTAACAAATTCTTGAGTATTTTTTCTCAAGACTTCTCTATGTATTAATGCACATTCATCAAGAATTCGTTGTCTCAATTCTTCTTTTTACAGATAATTTTTACATGGAACCTGGTATGGACAGATCCGAAACAAAGTGCTCTTTCAGAATCTGCAGAAATATACAGGGTGTTCCATTTAAATAAAAAAAATTTGGTCATTTCCGGTTAAACTGGAAGTATCTCATTAATGAAAATATGCTCATCAAATGCATTGTGGTCCATTTCACTCAGCTGCCAAATTTCAAAATTATCGTCCGTTCCGTTTTAAAGATATTAATTTGGTGCCGAACTTTATCCCAACCCTGTATACAGGTTGTTCGCACTGGTCATACTACATATCAATCATTATTATATTTCATTATCGTTGACAGATGGCAACCAAAACCACCGAGCGAAGTCCAGTTACTACAAGGCCGTCTTCCAAGCAAACTGCACCACGTGCCGCTATGAGCGCTGTTGTCAGGGACGATCTTCAAGAATGCTCCTACTGCGGAAGGAGATTCGCCACAGACAGGATACATAAACACGAGGATATATGTGGCAAGACGCCAAGAAACAGAGAAAAGTATACGACGCGTTTAAACACAGGGTACAGGGTACAGAAATAGAGCAGTTCGTTGGTGGAGGAAAGAAGAAAGTTGGAAAGGTAAATATGGTTTACGTTTATCGAACCAATGAGATTGAAAACATCAATAAAGCACGGTTCACATCAGCTGCGAATTAATCGCGAAGCAGCGCAGCTGCCTGCGAGAACTAAGGTCCGTATTCATAAGGCGTTTTCGGATACACACTCGGGTTAACTCGATCCTTAACCTTAGCGTTCGTTCACCTATCCCAAACGTTCAACCCGTGTTCGAAAAGTCGGTGCTATTAACTCGATCATTGACTCAGGTTGATATATCGTAATCCTATACGAGAGCAGGGTCGTAGAGTCACCGCATGCACACTGCAGTTCAATTTTGTATTTGAAAAAGGCAGGAATAAGTCTTCTACTTTTTTCTCATTTATTTCGTATATTCTAATCCAAAAAATTATGGAAAGAGAAGAGAATTCAGCTCAGTGTAAAATGTATGGTTCTGAGCCGAGAAAAAAATGTGAAACAACTCCTTCATAACTTCATACGCAGATCTTTCTACGTTAAAGCTAAAGCCTTCGTCACTTCATATAGGTACTCAGAGATAACATTGAACATGCAAAGGCAAACCAGAAATTATAAGAAAGATTATACAAAAGCCAATAAATGCAAGCAAAGCTCGAGACAATCCGAAAATAAAATGGCACTCAAAAAATAAATCCATAAAATATTTGATTATTGTTATTGACTGTCACTTCAAATCCTAAACCTGGTGTGTTCGTAAACTTAGAACCTGGGTCCGTGATCCGAGTAGATCCGTCACGTGACCTAATGGATCGAGTTAGTAACCCTGAGCAAGTTTCCGAAAACTTCTATAGTCAACCCTCAAATTGAGGGTTCAAGTGTAACTTCGGTAAGGGCCATTTCATAAAGTCTTCTAACCATCCTTACGTGAGTGAAGGTCTTGTTGAAAAGTAGATTTGGCAACGTCGATAAATGACGAATATGGTCGGCTATATGAGTTCCTATAAAAGGTGTTAATAAATTTTATTACAGGTTGCTCCCAAGAAAGCTGCAGCTGTTCCTACAGGGCAATCCAAAAAAAACTGGAGGAGAACCCACGAGGAATTCATAGCTGCTATTAGATCGGCTAAAATGGCCCAAGCACACTTGGCTGGTGGTGGAAAACTATCCGACTTACCTCCACCACCACCTTCTTCAAATCCCGACTACGTCCAATGTCCCAGCTGTGGAAGGAGATTCAATGAGGCTGCAGCCCAAAGACATATCCCGAAATGTGCTACATACGAGTTCAATAAGCCCAAAGCAGGTGCAGCAAGAAAACGATGATTTTTATACCTGATCTGTTCTTTTATATTGCTTTTTCCTATTTTCTTGCCTACATAGATTATAATATTTTATATTTTTCAAATGAATCTAATATATTTTAGTGGAGAAATTGTTAACTGGGAAAGGTTTCGATTGAATGAAATAGCTAATCTCATTAAACATTGAAAGCACTTTGTCCATTTAATTCATCCCTTATACTTACACATACAGGTTTGGAAAATTCACTCAGAAACATAGAAACAAAATGTACAAATGTCCAAGTCGCTCTGACTCCAATGGAACAGTGTAAGAATCAAAACATGAGTACGATGTCATATCAAGTAAAATTCAGGTCACTGCAATCGGCCGTTGGCAAGTGGTAGTGGGGATCTGTCGGGGTTTCTCAAGTCGAGAGAGACATAGGTATCCCGAAATGTGCTACGTATGAGTTCAATAAGCCCAAAGCAGGTGCAGCTATAGTCCGCTCACGAAAGGTTGAGCACATAGTAGGCGTTCCTTTATTAATCTAAAGTTGGCAGTATTTACTGTCATAGAGTAAAATAAAGTCAACGTTGCCGAATGTACTCGGCCTCGTCGGACGAGCTTGCAAGTTATCAGAGAACTCTATGCAATATTGACAACATTGCGTATCAATCTGACAAGAAAATAAAGAACATAACCTAAAATTTTAATATACACAGTGGAATATGCCAAATTTCCATGGCCAACCGACGGCTCAACCTTTCGTGAACGGAGTATAGAAAACGATGATTTTATACCTGATCTGTTCTTTTATATTGCTTTTTACTATTTTCTTGCCTACAGAGATTATAATATTTTATATTTTTCGAATAAATCTAATATATTTTAGTGCAGAAATTGTTAACTGTGAAAGGTTTTGATTTAATGAAATGGCTAATCTCATTAAACATTGAAAGCACTTATTAATTTATTAATTTATCCCTCGTACTTACACATGCAGTTTGGAGAATTCTCTCAGAAGCATAGGATTTAGCGTAGAAATATCCAAGTCGTTCTGTACTTAGATTATTTACACGTGTAAATACGTGTAAATAATCTATAAGGTTCTGTATCCAACGGTTGCTGACAAGTGGTAGTGGGGATCTGTCGGGTGTTGCTTCTTGACCTGCGTGCGCGATGGAATCATAGCTTAATCCATTTTTTACATAATTGAAATGATTTCTTTGGTGAAGCACTCGACAAGGATGTATTTGCTATATAAACCCTAGGGAAAATATTTCAATTTTAACTCCGGCAAATTAATATTTTCCGAGAAAATCAGTTAATCTATTAATGTTAGTATGAAAGGAATTATATAAAAGCTTGAGTTAGGTTAGCTAAGATAGGAAGAGTGCCAAGTATTAATAAGAGTGGAATCACTCAAAAACACTTATTTTCAAAAAAAATCTAGCTCGTATCAAGAGAAATGGTACTTAAATAATTCCATTCATAATTCAATGGCCGTTTCTTTTAGTACGAGCCATTTTTAGTGGAAAATTAGTATTTTTGAGTTATTCCCACTTTCATTAATATTTGGCACTGTGCCTATTTTAGCTTACCCAACCTAATGTAATCTAACTCAAACTATTCTATAATTTCTTTCATACTAATATTGGAAAATGATCTCCCCCAATCCCATCCTAATAATTTGAAAGTAACTGGCTATTCGATTTCAGACATCGGCAACGTTTACAGCCGAAATACGCCAAAAGGCAATTAATCATGGCTGCCGTAACGAACATAAACAATGAATAAAATCGTCGGTTTCGACCAAATGAAGGCTTAATTTTGCTGGATACTCTCAGCAATTGATGAAAAACATTTCCAACGAGTAGTGATTGAGAAAATAGAGGAAAATTGGCTAGAACTATGGTCCGTTCACGAAAGTTTGAGCGCATAGTTGGCGTTTGTTTATGTATCTAAAGTTGGCAGTATTTGCAGTCATAACGTAAAATAAAGTCAACGTTGCCGAATGTGCCCGGCCTCGTCCGACGAGCTTGTGAGTTATCAGAGAACTCAGTGCAATATTGACAACATTGCGTATCAATCTGACGAGAAAATAAACAACATAACCTAAAATTTTAATATACACAGTGGAATATGCCAAATTTCCATGGCCAACCGACGGCACAACCTTTCGTGAACGGACGCTACCTACCTGACAGAAACTTTGGAATTTTTTTTAACTAAAAGGATTGCAGACTTCTCGTTATCATTTTCGTAATCTGGGACCCAAACTTAGCGAATACAATTTTTTTCACATCTCCAAGACGATTCTTTTAGTTCTGAATGATTACCATTTTTTTAATTTGATCTTGATATTCTGAGTTCTCAATTTGTAAATGCGTGTTTTTATTTCTCCAAAATCCTAATCCTCAGAAAAGGTAGCAGTAAATCCCTTATTCGATTTCCTTTCAGGAAAATATCAAATAGATATTAGGTAAAAGCACACAGACAACTTCTAAATATCGACAATAAGGCACATCATTTTATTACATAAAATTTTCAATTCGACTAAAATCGCCATATAAAAAAAATTACAATATCGTGAGGGGCGAAACAATTTGAACGATGATTTCTAAAAAACAATTCGAAAATCATAGCTGACGAGTACAAAACATGTAATATACAATATTAACGTTTCTTCCTCAAGAATTTATTCGCTTCTTTGATCATCATTTTCACTTCCTCACTGTCGTCCACATCATCGGTATTAGGTTCTTCCATAAAATCGCTATCAGAATCTCCATCATTGAAAAGTTCAGAAGCTGAGGAACTTTCATCAGCACTGAAAGGCTCTCCTTCATCCATGCTATCATCAGTATCATAATCATAGTCAGTATTTCGGGATTGGGCGTTTGAATTTCTTTTTCGTTTTCTCTTATTGCCTATCGGAGAAATTCATATATCAGTTATGTGGTACTAAAGAGTAAAGTAACATTGTTTGTTGTTGACGTGGAATTCTTTATATCTTAATATATATATTTCTTGTGTGCGTGTGTATGTGACTGAACTCCTCCTAAACGACTGGACCAATTTTGATGAAATTTTTGTGTGTGTTCGTGGAGATTCGAGAATTGTTTAGATTCACAAATCAGCCCGACAGGTGCCGCTGCAGTCGGTATCTAGGTTATTTATAATTTATAAGGCAAGAAACGGTTGCCGGATCAGCTAGTATATATTTATAAATTTTTTCGGAGAAAAATTTTAAGAGGTCAAAAATTTTTCGGAAAAAATTTTTCTGAGGTCAAAGAGAAATATTTTTTCGGAAGAAAATTTTCTGAGTTCAAAATTTTTCGGAAGATTTTTCAGAGGTCCAGGAGAAGAATTTTTCGGAAGAAAATTTTGAGGTCAAAGAGAAACATTTTTTCGGAAGAAAATTTTGAGGTCAAAGAGAAAAAATTTTTCGGAAAAAAATTTTCTGAGGACAAACAGAAAAATTTTTCGGATGAAACTTTTAAGAGCTCAAAATTTTCTGAGGTCAAAATTTTATTGAGATCGAAATTTTTTCGGAAGAAAATTTTCTGAGGTCGAAGAAAAATTTTTTCGGGGGAAAATTTTAAGACGTCAAAATTTTCTGAGGTCAAAGAGAAAAAATTTTTCGGAAGAAAATTTTCTGAGGTCAACATTTTTCCGGAAGAAATTTTTCTGGGGTAAAAATTTTTTGAGGTCACAATTTTTTCGGAAGAAAATTTCCCGAGGTCAAAGAGAAAAATGTTTTCGGAAGAAAGTTTTCAGAGGTCAAGATTTTCTGAGGTCAAAATTTTTTGGAAGAAAATTTTGAGGTCACAATTTTTTGAGGTCTAAATTTTTTGAGGTCTAAATTTTTCTGACGTCGAAGAAATATTTTTTCGGAGTATAATTTTCTGGAAGAAAATTTTGAGGTCGAAATTTTCTAAGATCACAATTTTTTGAGGTCACATTTTTTTTAGGTCCAAATTTTTCTGACGTCGAAGAAAGATTTTTTCGGAGTAAAATTTTTTGAGGTCAAAGTTTTTTTCGAAAGAAAATATTCTGAGGTGAAAATTTTTTTTGGAAGAAAATTTTCAGAGGTCGAAGAGAAAATTTTTTTCGGAAGAACATATTCTGAGGTCGAAGAGAAAAATTTTTTCGGAAGAAAATTTTAAAGAGGTCAAAATTTTCCGAGGCCAAAATTTTTTTCGGAAGAAAATTTTCTGAGGACAAAATTTTTCAAGGTCAAAATTTTTTCGGAAGAAATTTGTCTGAGGTCCAAGAGAAGAATAAAAATTTTTTCAGGTCACAATTATTTCGGAGGAAAATTTTTGAGGTCAAAATTTTTTGAAAAAATTTTCTGATGTAATTTTTTCTGAAGAAAAAAAATTTTTTCGGAAGAAAATTTTTTGAGGTCAAAATTTTCAGAGGCCAAATTTTTTTCAGAGGTCAAAGAGAAAAATTTTTTTCGGAAGAAAATTTTCCGAGATCAAAATTTTTATAGGCCAAATTTTTTTCGGAAAAAAATTTTCAGAGGTCAAAGAGGAAAATTTTTTCGGAAGAAAATTTTCTGAGGTCGAATGGAAAAAATTTTTTTAGAGGTCAAAACATTCTGAGCTCAAAATTTTTGAGGTCGAAATTTCTTCGGAAGAAAATTTTTTGAGGTCAAAATTTTCTGAGGACAAAATTTTTTTCGGAAGAAAATTTTTATACCGAAAAAAATTTTCTTCCGAAAAATTTTTCCTTTTACCTAAGAAAATTTTCCTCCGAAAAAATTTCTATGATGAGTGATTTGACAGTTGCAGAATGAATGTCAGAGAATTAAATTAAATACCTGTTCAATGTGTAGTGAATTGAAAATCGAGAATTGCTGAGAAACGATGTGATTCAGGTATAGGAAAACTTATTGAAAAAAGTTTCGAAATTAATTTTTGTGTTCAACGAGATGAAGAAATACCGGGCGTACCATTTAAAATAAGAAAGTTTTTGACCACTATTCGTAGTAGATGTTTGAGAATTTATGATCACTCTGTACATTCCAGAATTCAGTTTTTTCTCTTTTTGGGACTAGCTAATATGTCTACTCAAAAAAACATGCCTGTGTCACTTGCGTAACTGGTTCCATCATAAATTACTATTCAAAATGACTCCATATTTTAGATTTTCCGCTAACCATACACTCACCACAAAAAAAGAATTTCAAAATATTATAATTTACACCCTCATCGCGTCAGTGGTGGGCCACCCGGTAAATTATCCTCAAATTAATTCTATTGATATCGCGCTTGGGGCCTTTCTATGTTCTTTATTAATCTTAGGTTAAAATCACTAATTTGGGCCTGTCATCTCTTCAAGAATGGGCAAAAATTGGAGGAGGCAATTAAAAGACTCATTAAAAATATCAACGTGAAATTTATATATAAAAATATGTTTACACTGAATCAACATAAAACATTTCGAACACAACAAAAACATAACAGATTTAATACAAATCTGAGAAGAATATATTATTCAAAAAAAATGAATAAACAGATGATCTATATACTATCATAATGTCTCATTAATGATATTGAGATGGCACAAAAAAAATTAAAATATTTTTTGTATTCCATACTAAGGCAGAATCCTCTGTTTTCAAAATAGATAAAATATTTCAAAAAGAAACGTCATTAAAATAAAATCACTTCTGTAATGACTAGTATCATTTGCACCAGCTCTGACTGACCGGCAATCATCGACTTGAGAGATTTATCACAATATAACTTCGTATCAAAGATATTGAGTTTCTTTGCTGTATAAACTCTTTTGAAAATTCATCACATTCCCACTATTATCTCACTTTCGTATGTGAAAGAAAGCCAACAAATAGATTGAAACTTAGTATGGAAACTTTTTGAGTATAATCAAATATTTCTATTCAATTGAGTGTCAAAGATATAAAAATAAAATTTTCCTCTGATAATCGAAAAAAGGCCGTTTGCAGAATATTTGAATTTCGGTGTCCAGCAGATAGATATCCACCAGATCTTGGCGAAATTCTATTCATTTGGGCCTCCTGAACAACATTCATGAAACCAAGAGATGGAAATATGGGTCCCCGAAGTTCCAAAAATGTTCCATCTTCAGATCACTTTTCTACCTCAAGGAAACAGAATTACTGCTTCAATTTAATCTATAAATCATCTTTGAACATTTCCATAACGATTTGATCAGTTTCATTTCAGGTATATTCAATAATTAATGCAAAAACAAAGAAACTCTAGATGTACCACATATCCACGAATTCGAGGGAAAGCCCGCCGATATTTATGGTAGATTTGGCACTGCCGCAGATTCTATCACGCGAATATGGTACGATGCCTTCCCATAAATTCCGCTATAATTTGATATCTCACTCGCCGAAGGACGGAGCAGTGGTGCCAAACTTACCAAGAAGAACGGCTTGATTTCCTTAGAATTTGTGAATATGTGATACCTCTAGAATTTCGAGGTTTCTGCATTAATTATTCAATATACCTGAAATTAATCTAATCGAATAGTTAATTGAAAGTTCAAATGTGATTTATAGATTGAATTGGAGCAGTGAATTTGTGGTTTTATAGTGAAAAAAGCGACGTGAAGATGGAACATTTTTGGAACTTTGGAGGCCCATATTTTCTAAACTAACACAGACCGTCACCTATTGGTTTCACTAAAATTTTCAGAAGACCTAAATGAATAAAGTGACACCAAAATCTGATCGATGTATGCTGGAAACCAAAATTCAAATATTCACCAAACATTCTACTGGCCCGGAAGAGCAAGGGCTAGGTCGAAACAAGTGACTGTGAAACCGGTCTCAGTTACATATACTATTGTTACCCCCACCCCCGCCAAAACTAGGGTCGTCTTTGCCTCCTCCGAATTTCCTTTGCCTGCAGTGGCCGCAGTGAGGGCACATTCCGTTAAAAATGTTGAAAACTCGAATATTTGGCCGCTTACTTGTTGACGGTCCTGGAGCTGGACGTGAAGTCGGGTGTTTGTAGTCCTTTCGGTGTTGAGGATTCTTCCGGTAGCACTGGGCACCATATGGGCATTGTGGTCTATCGTCGTCATCCGAGTCCTCGTGGTCTGAATCGCCTGGATGACTGAACTGACCTTTGTGACCTGGATTTTTTCTAAAATAAGAGAATAAGCATTGATACAACTCGCTCAACCCAAAGCTCATTCCTTTGAAAGGCCTTTGCATCGAAAAGTCATTGCATCGAGGATTCACTCCGTCGAAAAACACGCCCACTCTGACCGGATTGGCTATACGCTTCCCCCTTATTATCGGTCATCTTTATCTATTCATTTGAAGGGGTTAGACCATCGAGATATAATAGAGAAGACAGAAGAGACGCTATGACATACAATTGAGTAAGAAAAAATAGTACCACTGGGCGGGGCTAAGTCGGGGACCAATATGGCGAAAGTTCAGGGTTGAATTAACTTGTCAGTTTTTTCTGTTTACAAATTTCACCCAAAAAATACGACGTGTTGGGTCTTTAGGAAACCTGTTCAAATAAGGTCAATTGAATATCAAATAAACAATTTTTCTTAAGGCGATTATATACATATAAAAAGATATCAGATTACCAAGGCAGACTTGCAGAAATTTCGAACGCGGATCTGTTCAATACTCATCCCTACATGTGATATGTTTTTCCTCTAATTTTCTTCTAACCTATCTCTTATCCGCTTGAAGAAAGCCTTACAGTGCACGATACCATTTTATTGTATATTATTAAGTAGAAAAAAATCACAATTTGACTAGAAACAGGCGCAAGAATCATCATTTCTCCAGAAAATTCAACGAATGTCAAATTTGACGTGAAGGTGTTAGTATTATGGTGAATCTGATACCACGTTCATTTCAATGATGGCAACTCTATACTATCCTATCTCAATGGGTTAGACTGTGTTAAACAACTGTTAATACGCCATATTGTTATAATAATGCGGGATTTTAATCGTAGATTGAGGAAGATATCTTATATAACAAATTTTCGTAGTATCAGTTGTCTAAAACAGTCTGACCCTTTTCAAATGATAAGATAAAGATGACAGATAATTAAGGGAAAGCATATAGCCAATCAGGTGAGAGTGGGCGTGATTTTCGACGGAGTGAACCTTCAGTGCAATGACTTCTCGATGCAAAGACCTTTCAAAGAGATGAGATTTCGATTGAGTGATACGTACTCATATTCAAAAGGTTTTAAAGATTTTTATTTATCTTTATGTACAAGGTTTTTCACTATAATTTGACCCCCCCCTTCAATTTTGTTTCTAAAAGAGATACAGAAAAATGTTTCATATAAAAATTTCACGAAATCGACTGAGGTTTTATAATGTGAATTCACATAATGGAATATATACAGGGTCGTCAACATATTGATGGCAACTTCATTTTTTCAAATGGAACAGCCTGTATATTTTTTCATATTTAGCTAGCTCTTTTTCCCCTGATTTCGAATATGTAACATATGGTGGTCTATCTCTTTTATTCTGAGTACCAAAAACTTTTAAATTTTAAGAACCATCTGGCATAGCGCTTTGGAAGTTCGTGAATATTCAAGTGGCTAAGTTGATCTTTGGATTGGTAATGGCGCACCCATTTCATGGCCACCAAATAGTCCCGATTTAACACCGTTTGATCCGTTTTTATGGCCGTTCTTGAAGGAAAAAAATTATTTCAGCAATAATGATAATATTGTAATGATTAAAAACAAAATTCGAAATGAGCTAATATCTGCGAAATTCCGAAACCATTCGATAGTTCGTATTCGAGTGCGATCGGAATGTGCCGGCGTTTGATTGGACTATAGTTCATAGATTTCCTTACCTGTAACAGGTCGAGCCATACCAACATTTATCCCTTTTTAGTCCATTGCTCGTTCTACTCGAACTTGCAGATGCATTAGTTGGGCCATCTTGGTCATCACTACGCACAATTTCATTATTTTCAGGTACCTCCACGGCAGGATCATCTTCTGGAAAATCATTGTTCAATTTGATATTCGATAATACCTAAAAATATGGAAAATCGCATGGGAAACAACCATCCCGAAGATTATAGAGTAAGAAAGATGGGAAACGGGCTTGTATTCATAGTGCTAACTATTACTAAACTATTGTTTCCATAAGAAAAAACTAAAGGTTATGTAATAAATCAGGAAGGAAAACCCTCAGCAAATATTAGATTAAGCCAATGGATTCCTGTCAAAAAAGTGTCTCTATAATGTTTTTGTTTCAAGTTTATAGCACAAACAGGAACAGAAATAATGACCTAAGTTGAAAACGCATGTCTCAAAAGAAGCGACGTTGCCATTTTCTGAAGAATTGTAATGAGGGAAAGTTTAGTTGAGCTCGGCTCAAACATAGACGGTACAACGGTATTACATATCTGAACCTGGTTCAATCGTGAGCCGAGCTCAGTTGAGCTTCGATTTGAGCTGGCACTGTACAATTGGGCCTGAATATCAATTTTGGCCAAAATTTGCTATCCTTTTTTGAGCGCTCGTTATACTTAAAAAAGTACTATTATATTTTTAGCCGAAAATGGTCTCAATTGATAGGATACTCCTTGATGACGAATCTATGGTTAATTACAATTCTGTCTGTGAGGCCGTCCGGCCGTTCGTGAGCACGATTAATTTCGAAGGGATTGTCCTAGAGACTTGAGATTTTCAGGGTGAGTTCGATTCCCAAATACCTCGGTTAAGTTCATTAACCAGCCAAATTTTACAGGTGTTCCATAAAATATGGTCATTCAAAATTTTTGTACCTTAATATCTCAGACAAAACGAAACTAATCGAAATGAAATGTTACGGTCACATGTAAGACGCTCATAATAAGCCTCATGCAAAATTTTGTGCCCATGGTGTGAACAGAACCATATAAAATTCAATTGAAATAGTGAAATGAGGAAACTTCATATTTCCATAACAAGAAATCCGATTAAAGTGAAATTTATATTGTGAATGAAGATTGATATACTGAATGTTCATGCAAATTTTCAAGAAGATCATATAATCTGAACCATCAAAAATTCAATTGGAACATTGAAAAGAAGAATCTCTATATTTCCATAAAAAGATATCCGATTCGAGTGAAATTCATTTTGTGAATGAAGATTGACATACTGGATGTTCATGCAATATTTCAAGAGGATCGCATCATCAGAACCAAAGAATTTAATTTTTTTACATGTCAAGTATTTTAGTTCTCAAATGATTTCCGGGTTATTATTTCGATCGTGCTGAGATTTTGAATTTAATTATGTATTTAGTATCAATCTCAAGTCCTATACAAAGTTTTGAATCAATAGCCTCATTGCTCCACCAATGAACGAGCGCTCAAAAGCTCCTGCTCAGGGCTTATCTTAAATTTTTTCTCTATCTCACAGGATCAAAAGTTGTAGATCAAGGATCACCAATTCTGGCCACCCAGTACATTGAAAACTGTTCAAAAGAGTGAATTATCAGTTTCAACTATTAAAAAAAAATCATCGAATTCTAAATTTAATTTACCAGTTTTGACGACAGCAGAAATTGCTTCACCAACAGAATTCTCTCCCGTATTAACATCACCAACAGAATTCTCTCCCGTATTAACATCACCAACTGTTGAATCTTCTTCTGGAGGTTCAGCTTTTATTTTGGGCGTTTCACCATCCTCAATCATAGGTTCTTTGTTCATATCGTCCAATATTTCCGATTTCTTAACACTTGTATTTGGCGACTCTGAATTTTCATTTAAACTTCTGCAAAAAATACATACGATTTAAAGAATTCCAGTTTAAAAGTTAACCATGATTACTATGAAGATCTTACTATAAGCTAAATGTTATACAGGGTGTCCCAAAACTCGACGTCAACCCGGAACCGGGTGAAAAGGCAAGTAATGCGGGTTGTCAAAAAAAAACTAAGTTGAATGATTTAAAAATAATGGGCATTTAAAAAAACATGCAAAATTCCACACCCTGTGCCAGTCTTTTCACTCCTGTTGCCACAAATATCAACTTTTTCCAACTTTTTTTTTGCTGTGTAACCCTGAATAATGCTTGTTTAAACTGTAATCAAAATTTTGATACCAGCTGCTCTAGGTTTCATAAAAATAGGGCTTACTTTTCAGTAAAAAATTCAAAATAAACAATTGCCTAGTTGCAACTGACTGTATTGAGAAAAAATGTACTAGTTGATATTTGTGGCAACAGAAGTGAAAAGAC
Organism: Propylea japonica; assembly: GCA_013421045.1. Classification (NCBI taxonomy): domain Eukaryota; kingdom Metazoa; phylum Arthropoda; class Insecta; order Coleoptera; family Coccinellidae; genus Propylea; species Propylea japonica. The sequence continues at coordinate 5,790,586 of CM024240.1, forward strand.
TGTCACAGGGTGTGGAATTTTGCATGTTTTTTTGAATGCCTATTATTTAAATCATGCAACTTAGATTTCTTTTTTATATTTTTTTGACAACCTGCATTACTTGCCTTTTCACCCGTTTCCGGGTTGACGTCGAGTTTTGGGACAGCCTGTATACAGGGTGTTCCATCTCATAAGAGCCAGTCTGTTGTTTATTTTCTAGTCAGATTGATACGCAATGTTGTCAATATTGCATAGAGTTCTCTGATAACTTGAGAGCTCATCGGAGGAGGCAACGTTGACTTTATTTTACATTATGACAGCGAATACTACCAACTTCAGATAAATAAACAAGCGCCTACTATGCGCTCAAACTTTCGTGAACGGATTATTTTGACCCTGGCAGTAGTTGCATTATCAGGCTCATATTAAAAGAAATCGCGCTTGAATTATGAATTTTCAATATACAGGGTGATTTTTTTAAGTGTGTCATTAGACGTTTTCGAGGAAGGAATTGTAATACAGATTCCAGATTTTGTAGTTTTGTTTTAGAGTACATGAACTTTAATTGTAAAATATTTTCAAGAGGAATCTACTTCCGGTTTCACCCGAAACGAATGTAACTTCGTTATTTCAAATGCAACACCCTGTTCACATATCATACATCAAATCAGTGTAGAATTGAACGAAGAATTCGAATATGTATAAATATACACTGTGTTGCATTTGAAATAACGAAGTTACATTCTTTTCCGGTGAAACCGGAAGTAGATTCCTCTTGAAAATATTTTACAATTAAAGTTCATGTACTCTGAAACGAAAATCCAAAATCTTGAATCTGTATTACAATTCCTTCCTCGAAAACGTCTAATGAAACACTTAAAAAATCACCCTGTATATTATTTTACAATTTTCCCTGGAAATATTGAATTGTCAGTGCTCAAATTGGAACTGTGGCATCAAACATCATAACGAAACAAAGACATCTAAAAAACTATTAAATTAGTAGCGGCATACTCACTCTTGAACACCATTTACAATTTCTGTATCTCGAGTTACTTCTGGTAACATTTCAATATCACTGTCGTCATCATCAGAATCTGAAATATCTTTCCTTTTGAATACTTCTGTAGTATCAGTGTTCACAACGTCGCTAGAAGTTCCCTGATCACAATCAGTATTACTCTGATAATCTGAGGATACTATTTTATCAATATTGTTCTTCAATTTATCCAAACTTTCATTGAGAAGTTTCAGTTTTTTACGCTCCTCAGAATAAGATTCGTTGTCTTCAGCTCCCCGCTTGCATGATGTAGATTGTGAAACGACTGTATTGCTGCTCGATGCAGCAACTGTATTCGAACTTACACGATTTAACACAGAAGTAGATGTATTGTTGTATGCTAAGTCGTTTTCATTTTGGCTTTTTTCAATTTTGATTGTGTACCATGTGTCAATTAAAAAAGCAAATTTATCACCATCTGATAATGCAACAGAATTATCCTTTTTAATACTCTGGACATTCGGGGAGTTTTCTGACATAAAAAAAATAGGACTGATATGCACCTGTAAGGAATATGTAATTTGTAAATATCAAGAAAAAAATTATTGTAGACTATCGTACCGACGTTAAGGTAGCTTCATTATCTTTTACATTTATTAGAATATGTGTTCGGGAAATTCTTTTATCGGCACACTGAAAAAACTCAATGTGAAAAATGTTAATATGGATTTTTTAAAAAACTTGCATTCGGAAATGATCCTCGACCAACAACATGCTCCCCGACTTCGAATGTGGAAAGAGGCTTTTCAAAGTCTTTCTCGTCAGCATTGTATATTTTCAACACTACCATTTCTCAAAATAAAAATATTATTTGTAAACAAATTTTAAAAACTTTGAAATTGGCTGTCAGATTTGTCTGATTTGTCAATTGTCACGAAACTGGAATGATTTTATTTCTATGACATCAAAATTGCTCCTCTTTATTTTTGAAAACAAAAATAGGAAAGGTATATAAATATTTTCATTATGTTGATTAAATCAAAATTGGAACCAAATTAATAAAGAATATATGACAATATCACTATTAATTGATATACCAATTTAACGTTGGATCTTGGTTTCACAGGAAAGACATTAAGTTTTGATTAATTATGATTCATAATTAAATATAAAAAACGGGAATTAGATTCATTTTCATTTGAAAAGTTTTCAATGAACAGATTGTTCAAATTTTAGAAAACGTAAAAAAACAATTCCTCATTTCCTCCGAATGAAGTTAGGTTTGTCAATGAAAATTTGACATGCGCTTAGATAAACAAGGAAAGGAAATTCGATCAATTTTCTTTGCCGTCTAGAATCGCCCAAGTTTTTCCACCTATCCAGTTAAGGTTCTCAATATTTGAAAAATTGTGGGATTTTAAGTATGAAGTGTTTATTTATAATTATTATGTAGTGTGAGTCAACAGTATAAAATATACAAAGTTCCCAGTGATCATTTATTACTCATCTGATTCATCTTAAATACCTGGAAAAATAAATAACAGTGAGTAGTTATTCAAATCTCTTTTCTGATTACATCTAAGATATCAAATCGCTTTATTAGCTACATGACAGGTTAGGAGTATACAAATTTTCCTGCTGTATTACAATTATTTGCGAATACATTTGAGCATTCTTGCACAAAATTATTGATTTTCTTTGGCGGTCAGCAAATCAAGGGCATTACAGGGTGTAACTTGAATTTTGGAGATATCTGCGATCTTGAAGGTGAATTATAATAACCGATTTGTTTGTGAATACAATATGTTGAAGAATTGCTTTATTTGCTTTCCATTTTATTGAAGTTGCTTCAAAGATTCAATTAACTGCCACAGAATATCTACAGGTACAGAGGCTTTCCAGTATATTTCCCTCATAACATAAGAATGAATAATATTGAAAATATGTAATGCCATACTACCTGGGAGTTTAAGAAGTGAAGTTTCTATACTTCTTGTCTAAAAAATTTTAACTTTAATTATCCTGTTTCTTAGAAAAAATGACTTGTACGTTATGTTTTAATCATTTATAGCAAAATGCCTGCCCCACCACCAGCAGAAAATGGTGCCCCCAAAACCGAACTACAAGAACTTCAAATGAAAATTGGCACAGCAACAGATGAGGTAACATAACGGAATCAAGCAAGAACACGTGACTGATTTTACTTTTCTGTTTTCAGTCACTGGAATCTACGAGACGGATGCTTGCTCTCTGCGAGGAGGTGAGAAAATTTACGTTTCAAACTAAGTGTTTAAATAAGAATGAACTAACAATGCTACATCACTTGGCTAAGAGTCTATTCATTGAATATTAAGTGTTGAAAATTGCATCAGTGAAAAGTTAATCATGAGAAATTTACATTTGACTGGATGTGTTATATGTTTTGCACTCTTTTATTTCCTTACGTGCAACTTACATTGCGAATTGATGTACTTTGAATATGATATTTTTTTTATGGAACTGTCTAAGTTGAATTGCCTTTATTAATAGATGAGTATCATAAGGGGTTTCAGGAAACTTACTTGATCACTAACCCGGGTTGAATATTGACAGAAAAACAGTTCATTTGCTGTCAAAAGTCAACCCGAGTGATCGAGAAGGTTTCCAAAACCTCTATAAGAGTGGCCAACTGCTAAAAATACCAAAAATAACTTCCCTTTTTATGAAATGAATCAACTTTTATATACATTATGATATGTTAAATCTGAATGAGCATATCTTCTGAAAATAAGATGTCAGGGAGGCCTGTGAGGAGTTTTTTGTTCTTATGTTTTCACCATTGGCATTAAACTCACTTCAAGAGTTCATGTTTACCTGATTATAACCTAAATTTCTTTGTTTGACAACATTAGTGAAAACATAAGAATGAAAAATTTATCAAAATCCTCATAGGCTTTTGTGACATCTAATAATCCATCCAATAAGAGGTGTTATTTTGATATTCAAAGAAAAATGCCAGTTTCAATATAAATGATCGGATGTTTATTTCATTATAAAGAAGAAGCTATGCCGTTAATAGTTGAAAATAACATCAGGCAAATGACCACCACGACCACCCTTACAGGACCATATCCTTTTAATGAAATTATACATAACCAATTCGCAAAGTGGCTGCCCTATGTCCTCGATAGCCTCACGAATTCCATCTTTGATGTCTTGAATCGACGCTGGGCTATTGGCGTAGACCTTCTCTTTCACGTGGCCTTAAAGGAAGAAGTTGCAAGGTGTTAAATCACAAGATCTCGGTGGCCAATTGTGATCACCTCTTCGAGAGATAACACGGTCCGGAAACTTTTTCCGCAAAAGATCAATGGTTTCGTTGCTTGTGTTGCACGTTGTGCCGTGTTGTTGAAAGTAAACGTTGTCCAGATCAATACTAACTAATTTCGGCCATAAAAAATCATTAATCATCTCTCGATAGCGCAATCCATTCACTGTAACTGTTGCTCCAGCCTCATTTTCTAAAAAGTAAGATCCAATGACTCCGCCGGACCATCAACCGCACCAAACAGTCACACGTTGAGGATAGACTTGTCTCAATAGCTTGAATTTTTCCACTAATTTCTTTATTGCGGTCCGACAAGGTGCTTCACAACGACCCAAAAATGTTCGAGTTTTACGAACCTTCTCTGCCAAATTTTCACCATTTTTATAGTGAATTTTAATCATTTCAATGCATTCTTGAAGCGTTTATCGTTCCATTTTTATTAATGGCGTAGTTTCTACTTGTCAAATGTCAAAAAATGAAAGCTTCAAACATGACATGTACCGAAATAGCGGGCTATTCAAAATAACACCTCTTATTGGAAAACCCTTATTTTCAGTATATGGTATATGCTTAGTAAGTTTGAATTTTTAAATACACGCACACTTTTTGCAATGTTCTAATTTTAGTCATAAAGATAGAATGGGAGTATTTGATTGGTGTTTACGATTGACTACAAATCCAGATATGCATGATGATACACTATGCTGTTTCACTCGAGAACGACTCAAAAAATAGGAAAGTTTTTATATCTTCTATTTTAGTTTAGTTCTCCATTAATTTCATTATAATAACACAGTCCTACTTTTTCTCAAAGGGCCATGGACCGTAGTCAGTTCTGGTCATTTTCAGTTAGTACCTATTGGTTAAGTTGTATACCGGTTTGGAAATCCACATTCACGGAAACATACAAAATTCAGTGCATCATGGGAGAATTTTGCTGTATAGTTATAGTCTTATATTCGCAAGATTTTGCGTTTTTGACAGGAATTATTGGTCTTATGCGGATTATGCAGTTGTCTTTGTCTTATCATTAGAATAAGCCAGAATGGTGGGCAACTCAAAGTACTTGAATCAAGTATAACACGCAGTCTGACGCATTGACTCAATTATTCGTTCTATTATTCTTCAGAAATATATCATGTAAATCTGTCGAATATACCATTGATCAACTGGACGGAAGAATTCTCTGTCTGATGCATTGTATATCGTATGTTTCTGATGTGAAATTCCAAACCTGTGTATGTATATCAAAGTTGTACATAATATTCCTTTTATTTTTCGCTTGATGCAACAGGAATAAAAATATCATAATCAAAGAATTACCCATTAATTTGCAATGCTGTATGCATAAGCAAGGTGTCTCTGAAAGTTGCAATAAATGCAGTATTTTGTAATTACTCGGAATATCCAAACAATTATTTTTTGATTAAGGGTCTGCCTTGATTGAATAAATTGTTTTATATATGCAATTTGACAAAAGTACTTATACAAGATGTCCCAAAATAGATGCAATTAAATTCACAGGAGATTATTGAAGAAAATTCAGTGGACCCATAGTTTTTATTTTTGTGAAATGAGTCCCCATTTCACTTTCTCTGAATTAAAAAAAAAAAAATTTCAAGAATGTCTAATCGAATTTTGTTGAATTAATTTCGGGACACTATTTATTCATGAGTAATTACAACCATTTCTATATCTAATAATCTATACTATACTTTCTTCTCCCATTAACAGCAAACTGAAATATTTGATGCACCCTTAATTTTTATTCTAAGAGTAATTCCATATTTTGCTTATAGACTGGGAGCCACCGCTACGCAGACTTACAGTATAGTAGCAATCTCCATATTAATGCCACTTATACGATTTCATCTGCCGAAGGTGAAGTGGGGGTTCACTATTCCCATAAAAGTTGAAAAGCTTGAAAATTGACCTTCAAAACGTGATCGCAGCATGTCTGCCATTTTGGTATCTTAAAACATACATTTTTTTTCTATAGAAAAACTTAATGGCAGATACTTGTTCTAGTACCTACTATATTTAATAAAGTATAAGAACATCCAAAATTTTAATAAGATCTGCGTTATTTAACCAAAGCTGAAAATTATATATTATTTATATCATTATTAACATATATCAACAAAACCCATAGACCCATAGGTCGGTTCTGTTATGTGGCAGACCACACGATACTTTCTCAGTTGTACTATCGGAGGTGAGTGATATTGACTTCTCATTTCAGAACCGACCTATCTGTCTAATTTTTAGATATATATGTAAAATAATGATATAAAAAACATACATGAATAGCAGCTTTGCTGAAACACTAGTTCCCAGTGAAATGAAGAGTGAGAATATCAAATTCATGCATCGTGTGGTCTGCCGGCATGTCAAAACCAACCAATGGGTCTGTTTTTATGAATATATGTTTACTATATCATGAATAACTTATAATTTTCAGTTTTGCTTAAATAACGCAGATTTTATGGAATTTTGGAAGCTTTGATATTTTTTAAAATATAGCAGGAACCTGAACAAGTGTCTGCCATTAAGTTTTTCTATAGAAAAAATATGTATTTTAAGATATCAAAACGGTGGACATGTTGCTATCACGTTTTGAAAGTAAATTTTAATGCTTTTCGACTTCTAGGTACGCGCAAAGAAACCTTCTATGGGAATAGTGATTTTCTATATGGGCTGCGGCAGATGAAATAGTATAACTAGCTACTATAACCTAAGTCTGCGTAGCGCTGGCTCTTAGCCCATTACTATTTCTTGTTTAGAAAGACGAGCAATCTTGAATATGTTTCATTTGATATGTGGAATTGCTCTAAGAAATCCTCTAGGTACTGTCTACTAATATCTAATGGTTCTTTACCACCTTCATCTGAATAAACTGATGCTTCTCTCTTCCAAGGTCGCCTTGTCGTAAAGGTCTTGATGTACAGAGTGTTCTATTCTGTCTTGAAAGTATTCCAAGTAGTTGGCATTTATAATAATACAAAGAGATAGTTAAAATATGATAAATGTTTGTTAGAGAATGCTTACTGTAATTATTTTTTCTGTCGTGTTTTTATGTAAATGATGGATAAGTAAATGACAATACATATGTTAAGACGTAATGGGGTTTCATACTTTAAAGAGTGAGTGGGAAATGGGTTATTATTACAGTATAGAAGAAACTACTACTCTCCTCTATAATAAGGGCGTTCGGCATTGACCTCCGCGAGCGGACGGATTTTTTTGTCACGTGACCACAGATCGTACAGATAAATCTGAAATATCTGGGAATAAACGAACGGTACAGAGCATCTGCCACAGAACATACTGCTCTGTTACACTTTTATAGATTATGAGATTTCAAAGATCACTATTTTGGGAAATATGCTCATCTTTTAACGATACTTTCACACCCTTTTAGTAGCTCTTCCATAAAATCTCAATTAAATAATTAAGTGCAAAGGCACTGAATGCAAAAGAAACGAGTAATGCAATATCCCCTTCTGGTCGTTCAATACGGCGATAGTTGTACCGAAAGATCCTGATCAATTAATTGATTAATTACACGAAAAAGAAACGGGAAAGCAATATCTCCTCCTGCCTATTTATAACTACGATAGCTATATTGAAAAATTTTAATGAATTAATTGAGTTTTTAATGAATAAATGAAAACAGAAGAATAAAACTGTTAGAATTTTTCAATCTATCGGTTGTCGGATCAGGAAACTCAACATAAAACAAAAAAAAATATAAAAAACATAAAACTCTATGGATAAATCGCTTTGCTCCGTCGAAATAGACCGAGCGAAAAGATCGACGTCCGATTGCTCAGATTTTTATGACGAACGGTACAGATGTGTATTCCCCTCAATCCGGATGTAATAAACGAACGGTTTAGATCAATCCGACACGTCCGATGTCGATGCCGAACGCCCCTACTGTTGTAGTATGTAGAATGTCCATTTAATCTATATACAGGGTGACCAGAATTATTGATCCCTGAACTACAACTTCTTAACCCTAAGAGATAGAGAAAAATGAGTGGCACAAATTTGAGGCGTCGGTTGGCCATGGAAATTTGACATATTCCACTGTGTATATTAAAATTTTAGGTTATGTTGTTTATTTTCTTGTCAAATTGATACGCAATGTTGTCAATATTGCATAGAGTTCTCTGATAACTCGCAAGCTTGTTGGACGAGGCCGGGTACATTCGGCAACGTTGACTTTATTTTACGTTATGACAGCAAATACTGCCAACTTCGGATAGATAAACAAACGCCTACTACGCGCTCAAACTTTCGTGAACGGACTATAGTAGGCGTTTGTTTATTTATCTGAAGTTGGCAGTATTTGCTGTCATAACGTAAAATAAAGTCAATGTTGCCGAATGTACCCGGCCTCGTCCGAAGAGCTTGCGAGTTATCAAAGAACTCTCTGCAATATTGACAACATTGCGTATCAATCTGACAAGAAAATAAACAACATAACCTAAAATTTTAATATACACAGTCGAATATGTCAATTTCCGTGGCCAACCTACGGCTCAAACTTTCGTGAACGGACTATAAAAGATAATATAATAATAACCGTTTCTTTTCTCTCGTTAGTGAAGGATGTTGAAAAGTTGCAAACCGATTAAATTTCACGGAGTAGTACTTGGAAATATTTCATTGGACAGAATAGGACACAATGTGAAATGTGAGGTTTTTCCATTCGTAAACGGTCCGAATAAAAAGACCGAACAGAAAAGACTGTATGTGTTCTTTAGATAACCTTTACTCTGTGCTTAAATGGATGTGCTTCTGGACTCTATGTTGTGGTAGGGGTAGACTTTGCAAGAGTGGCTGTGTTCTGTGTTATGTATGTGTATATGTGTATGTATAAAACAAATATACATATTGTGTACGTAGATAGGGTCTCTGCCAGGTTCTGCAGAAGGAAAACGTTTACACGCGAATAATTTCCTTCAAGCCTTATAATCAATTTTGATATAGGAAGAGATGATAAAAGGAATAAATAAAATAAGTACTGAAAGATATGTATTATAAACCTCTAGAACAGATTGATGTGTTCAATAGAAAATTCAAGAGGGTGTTCAGCACAATACTTAAATTTTGTATAATTCTTGAAATTCATGCAAGTATACAGTGTGGAACAGTCAAATGGAATAAATTCGATAAGGAATAAATGGAAGCGTGTTAGGAAAAACGCGATTTTTATTTTTAGATGCGCATTTTTTCCAAAAAAAAAATAATTATATAGGATGTTGTGACATTTGACAGTGGCCGATACCAACTTTCTTATTTTAAATACAACCCCCTATATGTTATTAGTTTTTTGGATTCTTCAGAAAATTCTAGACATCATTCATGTACAATGTTCCATACCTATCTTCAACTGTTTCGGAAATATTGAGTTTTTTCAGATGTATTACAATGATTACCATTTAAAAAATATTTTATTTCACAATCAATAATGCAAAGAAATCAAAAAACATCTCTTACATTAAAATGTTTTTTGTTTTTTTAACATTAATTGTGACATAAAATAAATTTTTTCTAATGTTAATTTTTTATAATACATCTGAAAACACTCAAAATTTCCGAAACAGTTGAAGATAGGTATGGGACATTGTACATGAATTATGTCTAGAATTTTCTGAAGAATACAAAAAAACTAATAATATACAGGGGGTTGTATTAAAATTAGAAAGTTGGTATCGGCCATTGCCACATGACATACCCTATCTAAATATTTTTTTAATGCGCATCTAAAAATACAAATCGACGTGTCCAAGAGTTTTTTCCAACGCGCTCTCATTTATTCGTTATCGAATTTATTCCATTTGGCTGTTTCACACTATACATGTATGAATGCAAAATATGAGCACGATCGAAATGATAAAAAAAATCAAATTTTAGTGTTCGGATGATGCGATCATTTTTAAATTTTGCATTAACATTTATTATATCAATCTTCATTCACAAAATAAACTTCACTCGAATCGTATGAAGAATGAAAAGATTCTTCTTTTCAATTTTCCAATTGAATTTTCCATGGTTCTGTTAACACTGTGGCCACAAAATTTTGCATGAGGCTTATTATGAGCATCTTGCATGTGGCCGCATAATTTCATTTTGATTGGTTTAGTTTTGTCATTTCAATGCAAAATCTTGGCTCGATCGGTCTGACAAATTTTGAATCGTTTGAAAAAATGTGTAACTTGAAAAAATTGACTCTATGGATCTGATAATGCGATCCTCTTGAAATCTTGCATGAACATTCAGTATAAGTTGTTGTGAAAATAGAAGGACTTTCATTCTCAATATTCCGATTGAATTTTCTATAGTTCTGTCTACACTATGACTATGATGTATAAGTCTTCTGGGCCGACCGATTTCATTTCGTTCGGTTTTTTCTGTTCGAAATATTGATGAGGAACAAAAATTTTTAATGACCATATTTCATGGAACACCCAGTATGATTTTGCTGGTTAATGAACTTAACTGCGGCATTTAAGAACCGAACTTACTCTGGAAAAGACGTTAGGACTTTTTACGCCAAAGCTCCTAATCGTATAATCAAACAAAACATGCACGCAAATAATCAAAATAAAAAAAAATTCCTTTTAGGGCGGGTGCCGTACCCGCGACACCTAGCACGGAAGGTAATCTTGCTACAGTTTTGGCCACTAAGGCTTTGCATTATCCCGCTTTTAATACATTCTGATGTCTTTAGCGTTGATTCAATGAACTTCATTAATCACTAAAATGTAACCTAGAATAATCAATTTCTAATATGAATAAACTCGACACTGCTTTTGAGTCGTGAGATGATTACAAAAGATATATTTAATGTGGACACCATAGCAACTTGTTACAGCATTTTATGTTTCTCCGAATAAGAAAACATGACATTTGTGTACTACTTTTTTCTACCTCCTTTAATCTAGGAAATGTAGTACTGAATCATCGTAAATCAGACCACCCTGTACAACCGAGTCGGCACTAAAATTTTAAAAGTAGAGACGTATATCAATAATATATCAATTTTGTGATTTGCGGAACTAATTAATCATATTAATCAGAACACGTGTTCAGATAAAATTTCTAGGTTGAAAAATTAATTTCGAAATGAATATATCATCACAAAAGTAAAGAGGTCGGTATGACTCAACTAATCGATTACTATTGCGACAAAAAATATTTTTAAATCGTTTTAGATAAATATACAAAATAAGGATTCACGCATTTTCAGTAGCGCAAGTGTGAATATGAACAATGAAAGTAATACATAATATTTCTAGATTAAAATCAACCAATTTTAAATAGACTCATTCTTCGGAACTAGTTTCATCAACGTTCATAGAACATACAAGGATGTAATAACATCCACAGAATCAAATATAGCTATTTCGCTCTATCGGGGCTCATCAGTATGAAGGATGATAATACATTCTAGGACCTTAAAGTAGATCTGGCACTCTCCCAGATCAATAGAGAAACATAAATAGGCCCTGTCAGTTGTAAACAGAGTTAAAAATGAGGAAAAGATCTCTATTTATGTTTTCCCCCCTGCTGTTTATAAACATTAACCTAACTTTGGGTATTCATGTAATTTTCGAAAATATTTGAGGCAGTTTTAGTAATTCCACATTTCAAATTCTTTGCACTGATATTGAAGTTCGTTTACTTAAAAAATGCCGAAATAAGGCGTTTTCGGATAGTTGATCGGGTTAGCTCGATCCCTAACCTTCGCGCTCGTTTACTTAACCTGAACAGTTCTATTTGAGCACTAGAAAGATAGGTATGCCAGACAGGCTGACTGGGTCCAACCATAGACTCGAAAATTACAGATGTAATGTCAATTTATCAGTTATTGTGCTCTATTGTTAGTTGCGTGCTTTTTTTGAAGAATAGTTAATAGAAAGTATTGATTTTTTATTCAAAACAATAAAGTTGGAGACTAGACAGGTAAGCATAAGCATTTATTCGATTACAGATTTCATTTCATTCGAATTGTTCTGTAATTTTCGAGTCTGTGGTTGGACCCAGCATGGCTGTCTGGTATACTCCCCTTTTCAGAGCCTTAGTTCTATTAACTCGATCACTGACTCAGGTTGATCTATCGTAACCCTACACGAAAGCAGGGTCGTAGATCACCGCATGCGCACTGCAGTTCTATTTTGTATTCGAAAAAGGCGGGAATAAGTCTTTTACTCTTTTCTTAGTAATTTCATATATTCTATTCCTTAAATATATGGAAAGAGAAGAGAATTTGGCTCAGTGTAAAATGTGTGGTACCATGAGCCGAGAAAATAATGTGAAACAACTCCTTCATAACTTTGTATACAGATCCTTCTGCGTTGAAGCTAAAGACTTCTTTACTTTTTAATAAAGGTACTCAAAGATAACATTGCACATGAGAGGTTACATCAGAAATTATAAGAAAGATTTTACAGAAGGCAATAAATCCAAGCAAAGCTAGAGACAAACATTAAATAAACTGGAAATGAGAAAATAAATTCTCTACTTCTTTAACATAGGTATTCAAAAATAACATTAAACATGGAAGGGCACACCAGAAATTAGAAGAAAGATTTTACAAAAGCCATTCAATGCAAGCAAAGCTAGAGACAATCCGAAAATAAACCGGGACACCCCCACTGCATGAACCTTGAACGAAGTAGCGAGATGTCTATCCGTTATCATTCAAACTGTACCACGTCCAAGGTTCATGCAGTGGCGATAGGTTATATCTAAGAATACCCAGAGATGGCGTTTTGTTTCAAGTAATACCAGGAACGGAACATCAGATCGAATTATAGGTTCCTAGAATGCGTTTCATTAATCTCCATACTGATAAGCCTCGATGGGGCAAAATAGTTATCTATGGATGATATTACCACCTTGTATGTCCTTTTGACGTTGACGTGATCTACTCCGAAGTATGAGTTTAATATTGGACATTGGTTGATTTTAATCGATCAATCAATAAATTATTCTCTAGTTTCGCACGGTATTATAACGAATCAATTGAGATTAACTGTGAAATAATGAAATGTTTGTTACAATCAAGAACTTAAGAAACTCGAACTTTTTTCCGTTCGATCAACTATTATACCTATTCTGAGAACCTGGCACAAAGACTCATATCTATCTATGTATAAAGATATATACTCCTGCATACAAACGCTTACGTGAAACATCTCAAAAAACAGTATACTTAAAAATTTAACACTATGCCACTACCATGACATAAACTGAAAATTTTGGGAAATCCATTGAGGAGCATGTCGTTGTTGCGCATAATATTCATTTATTTCAATTCATTATTGTTATCCATATTATTCAAGAATCTCCAATTGTAATTCAGAAAACGTGAAATGTAATTCAGAAAAGCATATTGAATTTCAGAAGATGGAAATTGTAATTCAGCATAGTGAATTGAAATTCAGAATAGGAAAGTTGAATTTCAGAATAACAACTTTATATTAAGAAACGGTAAGTTGAATTTCAGAATAGTAATATGTAATTCAGAAATAGGATTCATAGATTTGCCCCCTGCGGACTACCTTTGTAATACATTTTTGAAATTGAATTGATAAGTTCTGAATTACAATTTTCCTTTTCTGGAATTTAATTTGCCGTATCTGAATTACAACTTCCTAATCTGAATTTCAATTTCGTTCTCCTGAAATTAAATTAACTATTCCGAATTTCAATTTCTGTTTTCTGAATTACAACTGTAAAAGATGTAGTTTTATACTGAAGTGTTCGTATTGCTTACAAGTGAACAAAAGTATTCTGCTGAAAGTAAACGCCAAAAAGTTTTAGGACTTGAGAAAACGAAGTATTCGCTTTGTTTGGCCGAGAGCGGTGAATTTCGTGTTTTCAGACAAAAAAAATTTCCACTTGAGCAATGTGTAAGCTCCCAAAACGATAGACTTCACCTGACAAACCGTTGATATGAGAATCTTAATCATCGGGTGGCTACCATAAAAATTATTTGGACCGCTGTAACCGCGGATTGGCGCTCCCCAATCGTTTTCATTGAGCCTGGTGTCAAAGTTGATACGTCATAAAAAAAGTGTTCTTGAGGTTGCTTTGAAGCCGTAGGCAGACAAACATTTCCGTCGTATACCATAGACTTGCCAAAAAGACACTGCACCGGCTCACAAAGCGCGAGTGGACCAAGAATGATTGAAAAACAACTTCATTTCGACCTCACAGTGGCTCTTGAATTGGTCAGACGTGAATCCAATCGATTATTCTTTCTGGGCCAATTGAGAAAGCATGGTCAGAACTAAAAAATTTACCAGCCTCGAGACGCTGAAGCAAGCCATTGTCCGTGAGTGGGCTAAAATACCGGCAAGTTACGTTCGGTTAGCTTTTGATTCGTATTTTGACCGTCTCAAAGCAACAGTCAATAGCGGTGGAATTGATTCTGAATTTTTGATTATTTACACCTACGCTGTACGTAAAAATATATCAACACCGTTTTTCTAACCGAATTCATGTCCTTTCGAATATAGTCCGTTCACGAAAGTTTGAGCGCATTTGTTTATTTATCTAAAGTTAGCAGTGTTGGCTGTCATAACTTAAAATAAAGTCAACGTTGCCGAATGTACCCGGCCTCGTCCGACGAGCTTCCGAGTTATTAGAGAACTCTATGTTATATTGACAACATAGAGTATCAATCTGACAAGAAAATAAACATAACATAACAACATAACCTAAAATTTTAATATACACAGTGGAATATTTCAAATTTCCATGGCCAACCGACGGCTCAAACTTTCGTGAACGTACTATAGGTTACACTTCGAGTTCCGGACTTTGTAATGGAAAAATAGTTTCACGAAAAGGATATTCGAACTAGATGGCGCTAACTTTGACGGATAATCCATTCCTTGAAAATATGCAGCCGCCGAACATATATTATGTTTTTGCCGCAATTATTCTGCTTATTCCTGAATATCCTGTAGTGCAAACTGCACAGGTGAAATTGTTTAAAAGGTAACATTTGTGTGAGGATGAACGTACCGAACTTGTGTAATAGTATTATTTCTTTGAGTTTTGTTTTCCTTTTTGAAGAATGTAACCTATTCAGAAATAAAGGAATAATTTATTAATTAATATTTATTAAAAAATGGCCTGTCTTGAACAATGCCCATTTACACCAATGATCAATTTATTTGAATGATATTCCTATGTCTTGTTCAAGACATAGGAAAATGTCCAACAATAGGCCAAAAAACAACACATGAAAACGAAAACCATAACTTATATTTTTTCACATTTCTTCTGTGGGATATTTATTCAGAGCACTACAGTATACAGAACGCACATGCCACGCTTGAAGCAACATTTTATATAATCTGTCATCCATCATATTCATTGATTGCACACTTTCGAAAGAAGGGTCATCTACAGACAAATTTTAATCTAGAATAGTCATAAAATAACCAAAGATAACAAAAAAATACGAGCCATCCTGAAATTTAAATTTAAATATGAAACAATTATTTATGGGATATTCTATTGTCTTCTCTGTTTTTCCGTCAATAACTATTATCAGTACCTCTGGTCGTGTAAGGTGAATTTTAATTAATTGAATCCAATATAAAGGGGTCTCCAATAAGAGTTGTTATTTTGATATTCAAAGAAAAATGCCATTTTTCGATATAAATGATCGGATGTTTATTTCATTATAAAGAAGGAGATAGGCCGTGGAAAATGGTGGAAAATAACATCAGGCAAATGACCACCACGACTACGCTTACAGGACATATCCTTTTAATGAAAATTTCCATAACCAAATCGCAAAGTGGCTGCCCTATGTCCTCGATAGCCTCACGAATTCCATCTTTCAGATGTTGAATCGACGCTGGGCTATTGGCGTAGACCTTCTCTTTCACGTGGTCCCAAAGGAAGAAGTCGCAAGGTGTTAAATCACAAAATCTCGGTGACCTATTGTGATCACCTTTTCGAGAGATAACACGATCCGGAAGCTTTTCCCGCAAAAGATAAATGGTTTTGTTCCTTGTGTGGCGCGTAGCGCCTTCTTGTTGAAAGATAACGTTGTCCAGATCAATAATATCCTAATTTCAAAGAACGACGAGGAATGGACAACCCCGGGTTTTCTTCAACACTTTCGGCTACAGCAGCAATTATCGGCTTTTCTTGAGCGACGTGCACGGTTTTATTCTTTACATCACTAACTTGTCCCAACAGCTCGAATTTTTCCAACAATTTCTTTATTGCGGTCCGACAAGGTGCTTCACGATGACCCAAAAATGTTCGAGTTTTACGAACCGTCCGTGCCAAATTTTCAACATTTTTATAGTGAATTTTAATAATCTCAATGCGTTCTTGAAGCGTGTATCGTTCCATTTTTGTTAATGGCTTAGTTACTACTTGTCAAATGTCAAAAAATGACAGCTTCAAACGTGACATCTACTGAAATAGCGTACTATTCAAAATAACACCTCTTATTGGAAAACCCTTTACAATATGTTATCCACCATATTCATTGATTCCACCCTTTCGAAAGTAGAGTCCCCCCCTGGCTGCGCCACTAGATTTATTAGTCCGGTCAATATGCCAACAAGACCCAGAGAAAAATTTAAGTCGTTGAACAAACCCTACTAGAGTCTTGCGATAAAAAATAGCAAATACCGCGCCTACAAATTCAACAGGAAAATGCAGATGTGTGAGTGAAAACATGGAAAAGCATTTTCTACAAATAATGTAGATCAATGCCAAACAAACGTATGTCGGGCCAGCTAGTAAACCTGTTAAGCTTCTGGAATAACATTAATAACAACACATGCTCTTCAAATGGACGTACCAGCAACTAAAAATCGAATATAGGTTAATACTTAGTTAAGTCCGAAAATTTCTCTCGTAATCCTATACATAACATTATAATATTAACATTATTTACTGACAGTTACTAACTTCCAATTCTACACCTGTTTCTTGCTGCTATAGAGTAAGGAGGCAGGGATCCGTACCTTGGTCGCTCTAGATGACCAGGGAGGTGAGTCCGCCTTTCATCCATATCTCATTTACCACCATTTACTTAAAAACCATTCATCTGACCTCACATCACCTCTAAAACAACCCCAATATTGAAAGGTATGATTATCGAGGAAAACGACGTCAATCCGGCAACATTGTACACTCTGTCCCATTTTGATTGAGACTGCACTGTATCTCCGCTGTTATTAAAGATAGAGACATGCGGTTTTGCGACACTCTATCATTTTCTTGTTAAAGTTTCAAAGCCACAAACAGAAATATTACAACTACTTTTGTTCCGGAAATACAGGGCGTGAACGAAGTTGTGCACTTTTGGGGATGTCATTATTTCTCGGGCCCTGTACAGGGTGGGCATATTTCGATGTTTTAGCACTACAACTTTTAAACCAGACAAAATCTGATACCCACTTCTCGATCTCTTTTTCTGGGAAACTAACGAGAGTAGTATTCATTTTTGGCTACCTTCTTTTGTTTTCGAGGAATAAGCGAAAATTGGAAAAGTGGCAATATCGAGAAAAATTCATATCTCCGCTAATACTGATGATAGAGCTCTGAAATTAAAACATTATACAGGCACTTTTTTACGTAGAATCCAGTGGCGTACTCGCCTTTGTTGCACCATTTCTAATTACGGAGCTATGACCCAAAGTTATTTTTTTAAATGGAAATACTAGATTTTTGTGGCATTTTCTGAAAGCTTAATTTTTTCTGATTTCAAAAATATATAACATTGTATGGTTTGTATCAATATGAGTATAGAAAATGATCAAAAACCTATTTTCATCTGCGTCTCAATATTTTCTATGGTTTCAACTGTTGATGAGCACAGAAAAATTTAGCATCGTATAATTACCACAATATCTTTCCAGTATTCTTTTCATTTCTATGCTCTTTACTCAATTTCTCCATAATGAACTGCTGTGAAACTTGATCCCTCATTCTAAGTTATAATAACTAAGATGTCTAAAATAAGACATCTTAGTTATAACCTACTGACCTTTTATTGTAATCACTATTAGGTATTGAAAAATATTTTTCCTTTATTACTTTTCTGATTGAATTGATAACTTCAATCATATCTATATATGCGTTATTTCATATGCGATTTGAAATAGACTACTAAGCACTTGTGCGTATTTATTCTGGAGTGCAATAAAAATATTCTCTTGCATCCATCTCATTATAACTAAGTATATCGATTGAAACGGAGGATCATGTGGATCTTTTTGTTATTTCCAAATCCATTTCAAGATATAAGTTTTTATGAAATATATCTATGTTCGAATTTTTTGGAGAAATTAGTTGAAAGCATAGAAATAATGAGATTGACGGAAGGAGACTGTTCTTGTTATAGGATGCTCCATTTTTCTGTGCTCGTCAACCATAGAAAATATTGAGACGCAGATGAAAATAGGTTTTTGATCATTTTCTATACTCATATTGATACAAACCATACAATGTTATATATTTTTGAAATCAGAAAAAATTAAGCTTTCAGAAAATGCCACAAAAATCTAGTATTTCCTTTTAAAAAAACATAACTTTGGGTCATAGCTCCGTAATTAGAAATGGTGCAAAAAAGGCGAGTACGCCACTGGATTCTACGTAAAAAAGTGCCTGTATAATGTTTTAATTTCAGAGCTCTATCATCAGTATTAGCGGAGATATGATTTTTTTTCGATATTGCCACTTTTCCAATTTTCGCTAATAATTCGAAAACAAAAGAAGGTAGCCAAAAATGAATACTACTGTTGTTAGTTTCTTAGAAAAAGAGATCGAGAAGTGGGTATCAGATTTTGTCTATCTCCTCTGGTTTAAAAGTTGTAGTGCTAAAACATCGAAATATGCCCACCTGTATAAGAAAGAAAAAAAACTGCTTATAATAGATATTTTTACCTAAAAGTCAGTGTCATATTGAGATATTTCTTCAGAGCAATGTTTTTGAGATTGCGTACAAACTTGGTATTTTGTAAATGGAATACCCTGTATATTTTAATGTCAAATTTCTGAACACATACATTGATATATAGATTGAAATATAATCTGGGAGGATTCTGCATTTCTGAAAAACCTTTTTAGGTTTTCACTCCCAGTCTCTGAAACAGAAACAATAAAAAAATGCTCCTGCGTAAATCCTTGCACTAATTTGTCAGGAGCAAATTGGTTCTGAAAAAATTGTTGCCTAACAGTAAAACTAAACAAGGAAATAAATAAAATGGATAACGTAACAACTTTCAATGTCAATTAGACTACAAACGAAAAAGACACAATTCCAAAGATTTTCCCAGTTTGTCTGAAGGAGTCTGATATAGACACCGAAACGTTACGTTATCCTTTTCATTTATATCCTTTTTTAGTTTTACTTTCAGGCAACCATTTTTCCAAAACCAATTTGCTCCTGACAAATTAGTGCAAGGATTTACGCAGGAGCATTTCATCTTGAAATTTTTTCAATTATTTCTGTTTCAGAGACTGTGAGTGAAAACCTAAAAAGTTTTCTAGAAATGCAGAATCATCCCAGATTATATTCCAATCGATATATCAATTGCAAAAATTTGACATTAAAATATACAGGGTATTCCATTTACAAAATACCAAATTTGTGCGCAATCTCAAAAACAATGCTCTGAAGAAATATCTAAATAAGACACTGACTTTTAGGTGAAATAGTATATTATATTATAAGGATTAAAAGTGCATATTTTTTTTACGAGCAATATTTGCAGTTGCGAGGCGCAGCCGAGCGAATGCAGAATTGCGAGTTAAAATAGGCACTTTTAATCCGAATAATATATACTATTTTTTCTCCAACCAAGTCAAAATTACAATAAAATTGGTTTTAGTGAAAAATCGTTCATAATTTGGTTATGAATTTGAACACAGAATCATGACAGTGATTGTCAAGTAGACTTCAAATGCAATTACTTTTAATCCAAGGATTAAAAGTAGCGTTTTTAATCCTAGGATTAAAAGTGTTGCTAAGTAACGAATGAATTTTTGTACGGTAAGGAAATGTATGACTTTTGCACCTGAATATAGTACAAAAATGTCAACATTTTTTGATGGTTGGAGAAAAATATCTATTATAAGCAGTTTTCTTTTTTTGCTCCTTATACTGGACCCGAGAAATAATGACATCCGCAAAAATGAACAACTTCGTTTACACCCTGTATTTCAAGAAAAAAGTAATTGTAATATTTCTGTTTGTGGCATTAAAAGATTCAGAAAAAAGTGATAGAGGGTCGCGAAAACGGCAGGTCCCTATCTTTAATAAAAGCTGGGATACAGTGTAGTCTCAACCAAAATGGGACACCCTGTAGAATGGACGTTTATTGTTATCATATTGACGTTTATTTGCTCTGACATTTGCTAGCTAGTTTTCAAAACTTTTGTGGCTAGCTGGTACTCGAAACACGAGGAAAAATATATTTTGGTCGAGGTTTATGATGTATTTATAAATATTTCGACTACATGTAGATACGGAACATGTATCTACAGGGTGTTTCCGTCTCCAGAATAGATACAGAATTGAAAAATAATTGGGGTTTGTTCAATTCACATAACGCTTGCTAATCAATAATAATATTACCAATCTTTGTACCAGCATCGACTAATACTTCATAATTTTCAAATGTAAATATGTATTTCGAAAACGGTACACAGTATCGAGTTTCACCAATAATACATTTTTGGTGTGAAATTGGATGATGTTTAAGTTCACTTGAAATTTTCTCAATAAATCTAATATTAAAAAAGATATGCTCAATACTACTTGAAACGAACCGTGTAATTAATGCCCCCTATGAGAGTTAAACAATAAAAAAAATTCATAAAATGTCTCCAAAGCATATTCGTATAAAATTTCATCACCATGTTGCCAGTAGTCTCTGCAGAATCGTAAAAAAAGGGCATTCATCTTGAATACGTTAATATCACTGAGTAAACCCTAAATATTTTTCAGTTTTCCACCTGTACTAGAGACGGGGTCACCTTTTTTTCGAAACACTCTGTATATACTACCGCTTCTATTCCAATTCGCATATTGATGGGAGGTTAAGTATAAAATTTAACGATATGTTATTTCCATAAATGTGAAAATTGTCAAGTCAGTCATAAAAAATACTGTTTTCAAAATGAAAAGAAAAGAATTGAAAGTAATTTCCAGAAAAAATACAGTGGAACTTCCTATAACGAACGTCTGTATAACGAATTTCGTACAAGACATTGCACCTTGAAACCAAATTCCATGTTAAAAACACCCTCTAAAACGAAATGAATTCTCTCTATAACGGAATATTCAAAGAACATCACATTTTAAATGGGTATTGGTAAGAAGTTATAAGGGTGGGTTTTTTCCGAAATTCATCCGGGCGTACGTTATAAATCCCTACCTTTAACTAAATCATTACGGCAGGCAGAGAGATCCTTCTGAAACAGTTTTAAATACACCCCTGGCTGTTTGGATGAAATCTAAACATTACGCTAGTGTGAAAGTTGTGCGAAAATATCTGAAAGGAAGTGCTTAAGTTTGAATGATAAACTTAAATTTATCAGTGAAGTCGACCGCGACATTGCCGACTATAGAAACAAATTTTCTGTATAACGAAATTACTTTATAACGAATTTTTTTCTGCGGATTTAGCGATTTCGTTATAGGGAAGTTCCACTGTATTTCGCCTCGTCGATTCTACCCCCTTCCTTACTTAAGTCGAGGGCGTACTACTACCCTTAGATTCCTACCTAACTTGATCTCATTGGTCTCATGAGTTCGGTGGTAGGAACTTGTACCAATGGGTATCGCCTTGTGAAACAACATAATCATTGTCTGTTACTGTGTTTATTCCAAGAATTGTCAATATTAACTAAACATTGATTATCTTGAATATTACATAACTCTACCTAGTGTTTCATTGAGACTGACATGATTTAATAATGTCTTCACGGCGAAAAGCGAATTCGAATAGAAGCGGTAATCCTCATAACTGAGAGATCATTCTACCCCGGAAGATTTCTCAAATTTTCTTAAAATGAAAAAATGAGGAATCTTCCATTCGTAAGTAATTATGTGGTAAAACTGTGTGTTTGATGTTGTGTAGTGTAACTTGGGAGAGTTCCTTCTATGCCTTTTAAACTGCATGGTACTGAAATAAATTTCTCTACTTTTTCCTATCGCTATAAATTCTCTTCACTCCACACTCTGTTTCATGTTGTGATTTAATATAATGCACGCTTTTGTGGATACGTTGCTACAGCACTCGTTTGTCTCTATTCTGTGTCGAAAATCAGCTATAGGTCGGCCCCGAATAAATGCCATTATGATACGGTAAGAGTGGTTTTATTGCGATATTTGGGTGAATATTGATAACGCAGCGATTAATCTTTTAGGTAGCCAAGTGTTTGTGAATCATTTTTTCTCATTACTAACTTTATTATTTATAGTATCTAGAAATGCACATTGTGGAAGGACGTACGATATATTTTTTTAATATTGTTAAGTTAACTATTGCTACTGGAATGTTTCTAACTAATTAATATTGCAATCATATACTGGGTATTTCAACTTCCAGAAAACTTTTTAGGTTTTTTACTCCCAGTCTCTGAAACAGAAATAATTAAAATAAATTTAATTAAGATGAAATGCTTCTGCTCAAATCTTTGCACTAATTTGTCAGGGGCAAATTGGATTTGAAAACATTTTTGCCTAAGAGTAAAACAAAAAAAAGGATAATGTATCGTTAAGGTGTCTATATCAGACTCCTTCTTCAGACAAACTCGTAAAATCGTTGTAATTGTGTATTTTTTCGTTTGCAGTCTAATTGACATTGAAAGTTGTCCACACATAGAGATGTTGATTTATTTAATTCTACTATTCGGAACATAAAGAAAAATACTGTTTTTTCTTCATCGAGATAAACGCTGTATTGATAAAAGAGTTTATTACAAGATTTTTCCATCGACCTCACTATAAATTCTTTTTTGAAAAAACCTTCTTTTTTGCACGAGAGATTCATTTGAAATAATATAATTTTCTGTTTTAGTAGAGTTGTAACATTAATCGCATTGTTGGATTGCACATTAAGAGTGTAGAAATCGAGTAATAAAATACGTCATTATTGATCAATTTCATATACGTTTCATTTCGAGGTCGACTGAAAACATAATTGATGGTGGTAGTTCTGAAATATATTATATTTCTAAAAAACTTTATAGGTTTTCACTCCCAGTCTCTGAAACAGAAATAATTAACAAATTTTAATTAAGATGAAGTGCTCCTGCGAGAATCTTTGCACTTAATTTGTCAGGAGCAAATTGGCCTTGAAAAAATTCTTGCCTAACAGTAAAACTGCAAAAGGAAATAAATGAAAAGGAATATTTAACGTTTCGGTGTTATATCAGACAAACAGACAAACTTGTAAAATCTTCAGAATTGTGTGTTTTTTTCATTTGCAGTCTAATTGTCAATTAGATCGAAGAAGGTGTCTGATATAGACACCGAAACGTTACATTTTCCTTTTCATTTATTTCCTTTTTCAGTTTTACTGTTAGCCAACAATTTTTTCAAGACCAATTTGCTCATGACAAATAAGTGCAAAGATTCTCGCAGGAGCACTTCATCTTAATTGAAATTTGTTAACTATTTCTGTTTCAGAGACTGGAAGTGGAAACCTAAAAAGTTTTTTAGAATTTCAGAATCCTCCCAGAATATATTTCAATCAATATGTTTTTATACACTACTGGAAAAAATTAAAGGATCAAAAAAAAATTCCGAATTTTGCGGCAATTTTCAACATGCCGTAACTTTGAGAGGAATGGTCGTACAAGAAATTTAAAAAAAGGAAATTGTAGCTCCAAGTGTCAAGTTTTCGGATTAGAACTTCAAAAATTTCAAGTATCAGTGGTTTTCGAGTAATGATAGAAAAATCAGCAACAAAAAATTCTCAAAATTTTACCACTTTTTTTTCTTGTCTACGAGCGTGGAAATTTTATTTTTACATAATCGTTATAATGATGGGATACTTTGTTAATTCAGCTTTATTTTATTTTTTCATTGACCTCAATACGTCCATTTCTCGCCGAGATATCGTTCTTCAAATGGAAAAGAATCCATTAACATGGCTGAACGTTTGAGAGCCGTTATTGAAAACAGGGGTGGCAATAGCCGTTATTAAATTAATAAAAATTTTATTTGTTAGTTTATTTTACTTTTCTTTTTTTAAAATTTATGTACTATCTGCAATTAAAATGTGGAAAAAGCTCGAGAAAATTCTTTTTTGCCTTTTTTAAAGATTATGAGCTTCTCAGAGCAAAAAACGTGATCCTTATTTTTTTCAAAAATTCAATCGAGTCAAACAAAAAAACGGCTCGCTGGATTGAGTTGGCTCTTCGTAAGGTTTTTATCAACATATTAAACTGTGGAAGTCGCACTTAACAGTATTGATTTCCTCAACATTTTCGATCCAGCGGTAAATTTTTCAAGAAACCACCAAAAGCCTTTTTTGTTAAATTTTTATATTGATGCGACATGAAGAAAAAAAAATTCTATGAATAAGCAAAGGTTGTTTATAATGGGAGTTCATTTAAGGTCTTGAAACCCCCCTTCAATTTTCTGTGCGATCATTGGTTGCTGAGAAATCGATAATCAAAGACAAATGGATCCTTTTCCATTTGAAGACCGATATCTCGGCGAGAAGTGGTTGTATTGAGGTCAATAAAAAAATAAATTAAAGCTAAATTAACAAAGTATCCCATTATTATAACGATTATGCAAAAATAAAATTTCCACGCTCGTAGACAAGAAAAAAAAAGTGGTAAAATTTTGAGAATTTTTTGTTGCTGATTTTTCTATCATTACTCGAAAACCACTGATACTTGAAATTTTTGAAGTTCTAATCCGAAAACTTGACACTTGGAGCTACAATTTCCTTTTTTTAAATTTCTTGTACGCCCATTCTTCTCAAAGTTACGGCATGTTGAAAATTGCCGAAAAATTTGGAATTTTTTTTTGATCCTTTAATTTTTCCAGTGGAGTATTTCGTTTAGCTTAAAAAATTCCAGGATTCATGCCAGTAGTGCTTTCATGCAAATTACGATTGTTCTTGTTAATTCAATAAAGTACCTAGTACTTTCCTTCCACGATGGTAGATCAGTTTGATTTAATTTATTTAGTTTATTATTTTTTTCGAGGAGGTAGTTGTTTTTTGTTTACAGACGACCTGTAAGTTGATTCTTTTGATGTTTGTAGAGCCACGAGGTGGGGATGAAAACCCTGGTCATGCTGGATGAACAGGGCGGTAAGCATCTTATCAAAAGTGTGTCTTTTTCTGTGTCGGAGGTTTTTTCGAGAGAGGAAAAATTTTTGACACCACCGACAACTTTAACACAATAACCTCTGAATATTACCGGATTTTTTTTCGTCTTTTTCTGTTCCTTTACACTCATCAAAAGAATCTGGGTATGGAGTGCAATTTTTCTTAATGTTTACGTTTTGAGGTGAAGCAAATATTTTTGTGTGAAATAAAGGAATAGTTGTCATCTTAGTTGGCGCAGTTTCTTATTTCTGGTCAACAAAAGTAACAAAAATTTTCCCTGGATGATACCTCTATATACAGTGAGTCCCGGAAAATGTGGGAAATCTCTCGGATTCAGATAGAACATAAAAAAATAAGATGACAAGTTTCCATAATTTTTTTCCTATCGGCCCTCCCTACCCTACGAAGATACGACCTCCTAAATGACGCCACTAGAAATTCATATTAGTGGAATCAATTACTTACTTCTTTCATTTTTTTTTTCGAAAACGGTTTATTTTATCGACACTGAACAAGATAACTTATTCTTCAGCTTAACCCTTAATAACCTGAATTTCAATTTTTTCAGAAAAAATATGTTTGAATCCAATGAAAACACTTTATTATAATATACAAGATAAAATCAACTCATTTTCTGGTTGAAAAATGTACTGTTTTTGAAAAAAATGGTGTTACGTATATGTAACGCTAGGTGAATATGAGTTCAAATATTTGAGAACATCACACAAACATCAGAGGCTGTCTTTGTGATTGTTTTGGTAAATTTTCTTTTGTCTTTTAGCCGTGAAGAAGGAGGAACCTGGCCACGATTTGATCCATCAAATCCGTGCCTCCCATTGAGTTATTATATTTTTCTAATTAGGCTAGGGCGCGAAACTCGAACCGTTTTTTTCCATGCGACAAAATCTTCTTACAGACGAGATTGGTTGGACTCCAAAAAGTCGACGCTACGGTGACTATATTATTGTCAATCCATCGAAAAAAGATTATTCCCGATTCACGGTCCAATATGGAGTAAAGTTCACTTCTAGGTTTCTTGCGCAAACTTTGTTTTCCAGGCAGTGGAATCCTTTTGACAAACGATTGTCCCTGTGACGAAGATATCAGAATCTCGCATATCACGTAGTAATGTTGAGCTGGTAAATAAATCATCTGTAAACAATTTATATGGCATACGTTTTTTCATATTCAGGTAATTCCCTCAACATCGTCACCAAAGGTGCAGTGGATTTTCCATAGACAATTTCATCAGCAGTACTTACTCGTGTGTTTTTGCCCTCAAATAGGTCGAAAAATTATAAATAAAACAATGAGCTTTAAACTTTCAGCATATTTCAGAGCCACAATCGTGAAGATAAACGTATTTTTTCGTGAGGAAATTGAATCGATAATCTTCGTCATAAAAACAAACTACGGAACAAATCTTCAGAAAATGCCTTCACTTTATCCTAGCGTTACATATATGTAACAGTAATTTTTGCAGTCGATTAACGAAAACGTGGTGATTTTTTCCAGACAAAATTTCGGTTGATTTCAATTATATACTCAATAGCAATACATTGAACCTGCTTCCGTAATTATATCTTGAGTAATTTTTATAAAAATAATATTAATGTTCAAGGTATCCAAATTTGTTTTTTAGCACCTTATCATACAGGGTGTTAAAAATGTAAGCATTAAAATGTACAACCCTGTCCGCCCCTGTTAAACTGATCAAGCTAATTGAAATTTGAGTGCTGTGATTTAAGAGGTCCTTAATGCTATTAATGATATAAAATATTCATCAAATTATATCGAGTAGTTTGAAACTTATTCCACTAAAATGGATGTCCAGTGGCGTCATTTAGGAGGTCGAATCTTCGTAGGGAGGGCTGCTAGGAAAAAGATTATGGGAACTTGTCATCTTCATTTTTAATGTTCTATCTGAATCCGAGAGATTTCCCAAATTTTCCGGGACACCCTGTAAATGGATCATAATGACCACTATATAGGACATATGATTTGGTATGTTTTATTTGTTATTAAAAAAATGTTTATCGTCATAAAATATCATATTTGATGAATATAATGATTGAGAAATAGTTTGCTACAAAGTCTCTTTCTTTAAATCGAGACATACTGCCACTATACAGAAAAAGATAAATGGAATAGAATTAACATAAAACACGCTGCAGGACGGTAAGAAATAGAAAAAAAATGGTATTCAAAATCTTTCGTATGATATAATAAAAAAAAGTATGTTCCTGGAGAAAAAATCTTTAATAGAGCCGCAACGTCTGGCGTCTTAATTCTTTTCTCCGACTTAACGCACATCTCAAGTCAACGTTGACTATAATTATTATTATAGTACCAAATACCGCCAACGGAATGAAAAAAATATTAATCCTTTTAGAGAAAAATTATGTTACCAAGATAAATGAATCACCCTGTACAACTTAAATATTCGCCTTGTAAGGTAAGAAATACTTCTTTCGTTGAAATAGAAACTTTTCACGCATTTCTCGATTACTGGATGTTTCAATCATCGCATACCGCAACTGAATAAATCGTTCTGCTAGAACGCTATAGTGAATAGTATCATTGCCTGTTAGTATCTTTAGAGTTGATATTGCTACATCAAATCAAATTTTGTTCGGATCTTTCCAAGTTATTATCAACCTCATGTGAATGAATATTTCGAAAAATTGTGACACCTTCCAGATATCTTTGATGAAAGTTACTAATAAAACAAAAGTACAAGGAAAATGAAAAAACTGTATAATAGAAAACACCTGGACAATCGTACTAACCCACCACAAATAATCATAGCAACTTTCAACTAACAGGAAAAGAAAAGAAAATATCTGATCTACCGAAATACAGGGAGAAAAAATATATAGTCCGTTCACGAAAGTTTGAGCCCTAGTAGGCGTTTGTTCATTTATCTGAAGTTGGCAGTATTTACTGTCAAACGTGAAATAAAGTCAACGTTGCCGAATGTACCGACCTCGTCCGACGAGCTTGCGAATTATCAGAGAACTCTATGCAATATTGACAACATTGCGTATCAATCTGACAAGAACATAACCTAAATTTTAACATACACAGTGGAATATGCCAAATTTCCATGGCCAACCGACGGCTCAAACTTTCGTAAACGGACTATAGCCTCAATTCAGATTCGTGAGTTTTGGTATTGCTATGGTTATTCATCAACGTTAGATACATAACTGAAAAATTCACACTAACTCTAATAACTTTTTTATACGGGGCGTCCAAATGAAAAAGTATCACTTCTGATATTTTTTCATAATATAAAAAGCGGAATTCTCATGAATACTCAGACTGATATTTGTAGGGTGACATGAGTTATACTGTACAGGGCGATCAGAATGACTGATTCCTGAAACATTTTTAAGTAAAAATAATTTATTGTTTCCATAAGACAAAACGAAAGTTTATGTTATACATCAGGAAGAAAACCTCTCAGCAAAAATTATTCAAAGTCACTAGATTCCTATCACAATAGTATATTATGCAACGAGCGTATAATGATAGCTATTATTAGCGAGGTGAAGTTTAGGCCATGAGCCATAGGCGAGTGGCCCAAATCAACAGCATTATACGCGAGTAGCATAATATACTTTATCCACGACTACTGAATATTATATTTCTTGAAGATGTTAACATTTGGCGACCGCAACAAGACCCTTCTATGACAAGCGTGAAAAAATTCAAGTTGACACATGAGAAATTTTAGGAGAACTGGGGCCTATTGCACCAAAATACTTTGCAACTTTTCACTTCGCACTTTGCATTCTGACAAATTTCAAAAGTGAAAATTAGTTATGTTGCAAAACATTTCTTCCAATATTTGATGTCTGCGGAGTAATTTTCACTATGCACTTGACTTTTCAGAATGTATTTTTCATTTATGAATCCGTTCCGTACAACTTAATTCATTTGAAAAGTGAAAAGTTCAAAGTAAAAAGTTGCAAAGTGAAAAGTTCAATTGGCCCTTGGTCATTATACATTCTGTAATAAAAAAAGCGTTAATTGATATAATGAAAGTAGATTTGGCCCTCGATTGACAATGTATGCCCATATTTGTTAGTTGGAGTACTTTAGAATACTGAAGAAATATTAATTTGAAGAATATTCTTCCAAGCTTAATGTAGGAAGCAACTGACAGCAGCGAATAATAACTCATTATTCACTTCATTTAATGGGTATTATTAAGGCCGAGCACAGAGACGTACAATTGACGGATTTTACAATAGTCTTGGATAAAAGTATTTTTATAATGTTTTCTTTTCAAGTTTATATCACAAACAAGAACGGAAATTGCCCAAATGTCAATTTAGGTTCATAACTCGAAAACAAAAGACGATAATGCAATGTGGTTAATGGAAATATGAATTTCTCAAAAAAAGATTTCCGCAATGTGCCATTCATTTTTCTCTGTCTTTTAGGGTTATAAAGTTGTAGTTCAGGGGTCACTAATTCTGGTCACTTTGTGCAGTAACATTTGTCCATCTTTGAACGTCAGTGAACGTTTTCAGGTGAATTCTGATGTTTATTATACTACGAGAAATATCATGTATGCAGTGCGCGTCAAAATGATGGAACAAATTCATTTTCTCCGAAGAAAAATATTTGGAAACAAAATCCTGGAACAGGTCAGTTTTTGTTTCACTCTTACCAAATTTTTATGCATTTTTGTTTCACCCTGTGCCATCCCTATAAACCCTCTAAATTTCTTTAATAGGGAAAGTGGGTCATGTGGTACTTATTTGGCAAGGTCTTTGTATCTTCTTTACAGGCCTGCAGAAAATTTGTTTCTATAGTCGGCAATGTCGCGGTCGACTTCACTGATAAATTTAAGTTTATCATTTAAACTTAAGCACTTGCTTTTAGACATTTTCGCACAACTTTTCACACTAGCGTAATGGTTAGATTGAAACCAAACAGCCAGGTTTGATTTGGTTTGAGGTCGGGATTTATTACGTACGTCCAGAAAAAAATCGGGAAACCCCACCCTTATACCTTCCTACCAATACCTTTTGAAATAGTGATGTTCTTTGAATATTTCGTTATAGAGAGTGTTTACTTCGTTTTAGAGGGTGTTTTCAACATGGAATTTTGATTCAAGGTGCAATGTCTTGTACGAAATTCGTTTTACAGAGAAATTCATTATACAGACGTTCGTTATAGGGAAGTTCCACTGTAGTTTGTTCAAAGAGATTTTCAGTATGTGCACTTTGTCTTGGCTCATTTACTTTGAGACGATGGTACCTGATGAAATTTGTCACCGAAAAAAATTAACCATTACAGTTTTGTTCATGCACAACTTCCAACCCCCCACACGTGAAAAATTAGAACATTTATGCATTGAGTTTTAAGAATTCTTTCCTTGAATTGAACATTTTATCGAGAAGTTTCTAATTCTCTGGAATCGTACTAATAACATACCTACTAAAATCATTACATTTAAATTTTTCACTTGAATGGGTTGAAAGGGGTTGCAAGTGGTGCATGAACAAAACTGTAATGGTCGGCTTTTATTCGGTGACAAATTTTTATCAGGTACCATCTTCTCAAATTCAATAAGCCATGACAAAACACATACTGAAAACCTCTTCGAACAAATTTTAAAAAAAAAATTTTCTTGAAAATTTCTGCACGCCTGTGAAGAAGATACCGAGACCTTGCCAAAAAAAATTCACATGAACCACTTTCCCTATTCAAAACATTTTGAGGGTTGATTTAGATGGCACAGAGTGCAACAAAAGTTCTTCAAAAATGCATAAAAATTTGGTGAGAGTGAAACAAAAGTTGACCTGTTTGAGGATTTTGTTGCCAAATATTTTCCTTCTGAGAAAATGAATTTTTTCCATAATTTTGACTCGTACTGTCTTTCCTTATTAATTTGGCTAAGCTTAATATGGTTTTATCAGTAACAAATACTCATTGAATAAAATGATATGAATAAAATGATATCATTAATTTTTAAACAAATCTATATTCGAACGTGATAAACAGTTTGATAGTTATTTTAAGAAAAACATAATCAAAGACTTCCAAAAAACATGAGGATCAACCCAAACACTCCATTTAAAGTAAGTTGCCGATATACTCACATTTTATCGTTTATCGTGTTTCTCACACTGTTCT
This sequence comes from Propylea japonica, assembly GCA_013421045.1. Lineage (NCBI taxonomy): Eukaryota > Metazoa > Arthropoda > Insecta > Coleoptera > Coccinellidae > Propylea > Propylea japonica. Next base: position 5,822,384 of record CM024240.1, read on the forward strand.
CTTCCAACCTTTGTTTGATGTTTTATTCCCCCCGGTTAAAACAATCATGGCATGCACATGTGTAGTTTAGTTCTAGATGCTTTTAGTTAGCTACAAATTTAGTGCAATCACAATTCAGTAGTGCACAAATCTATTGGAGAGATATAATAGTAGTTCTATACAATATTCTATTGTGTGGAAACAACGAACAACTTGCAGAAATAATGCACGAATGCTTGTCATTCCTAAGTGAAAATTAATAACAAAAATTTAAGAAAATCCTTAGCAGCTGCTTTTGAGCGCTCGTTTATTGGTGGAGCAATGAGGCTATTACCTCAAAATTTTGTATAGGATTTGAGATTGATACTAAATATATGAATGCAAAATCTCAGCACGATCGAAATAATATTCTGAAAATTATTGAAGAACTGAAATATGTAAAAACTTGACAATTGAAAAAATTAAATTCTTTGGTTCTGATGATGCGATCCTCTTGGCCACGGTTGAGCCCATTTTCCCAAGTTGGGAAATCAGAAAGAAGAAGAAGAAGATCTTTTGGCCACAAATTTTTGCATGAGTCTTATTATAGGAATCTTGCATGTGGCCGCAAAATTTCATTTCGATTGGTTTCGTTTTGTCCGAGATATCGAGGAACAAAAATTTCGAATGGCCATATTTTACGGAACACCCTGTAGGATTTGGCTAGTTAACGAACTCAACCGAGGGATTTGTGAAACGAACTCGACCTGAAGATTTCACGTCTCTAGGACAAACCCTTCGAGAGTTATCGTGCTAACGGCGCCCGTGGGAACGCCTCCCACGGACAGAATTGAATTTGACCACGAATTCGTCATCAGGGAGTCGAACCCTATCGTTTGAGACTATTAAGGTTGACGCTCACTTGGACGAGACGAGACGAAGCGAAGAGTTGTTTTCCGCAGGCACGAATTGCACTGAATCAATCGATTTTGATCTTCGCTTCGCGCCTCCCAAGTGAGCGTCTAACCATTTGATTCAGTACAAATCGTGCCTGCGGAAAACAACTCTTCGCTTCGTCTCGTCCAAGTGACCGTCAACCTTTAACATCTCAAAATTCGAAAATTACAAAGACACGACGTTATTGATGATCGGCCGGCTTGAGTTCTTGTGTTAACTGAACTTATAAGCCTTGAGACCCAAATCTTTATGCAAAATACGGTGTAATGACGTTTGTGAAATGCCAAATTCCAAAGAACGACGAGGAATGGACAAATCTGGTTTTTCTTCAACACTTTCACCTACAGCAGCAAGATTCTCGGCTGTTCTTGAGCGACGTGCACGGGTTTTATACTTCAAATCACTAACTTGTCCCAACAGCTCGAATTTTTCCACCAATTTCTTTATTGCGGTCTGACAAGGTGCTTCACGAGAACCCAAAAATGTTCGAGTTTTACGAAGCGTCTCTGCCGAATTTTCAACATTTTCATAGTGAATTTTAATAATTTCAATGCGTTCTTGAAGCGTGTATCGTTTCATTTTTATTAATGGCGTAGTTTCTCCTTGTCAAATGTAAAAAAATGGCAGCTTCAAACGTGACATTACCGAAATAGCGGGCTATTCAAAATAACACCTCTTATTGGAAAATCCTTTTGTAGATGGTACCTGATTAATATAGCTTTCATGGATGCTGAAACGAAATATATCTGTTACTATGGTATTATAATAGAGCAAGAGCCGGTGAACCCCAGACCTTTGTTATTTTATAAAAACTGAAAACTTGTCTACGCATGCTCCCAACACAGGTAAGAACGATGGACCATTATGAAGTTTGGGTTACCCTGGCTTTGGCAGGTAAACGGTATTAAAGGGGTGTAAAATACTGATCTAATTTCGTCAAGTGTGATTTTCTGATATTACCTTCAGAATATCATTAAAAATCACGTCATTAATTGCCAGACACTTACTATAGTGGTAACCACTTGCCAGACACCCTGAATGTTCATTAAATTATATGTAATTCTACTTACGTTATAGTATAAAAGCTGATTTTTACATATAATAATAAGATAATGTTTCCTCATTAGCCAGACATTTTTGATAGTGTCAACCCTTTGCCAGACAAGCTTGTAGTTTAGCTGCAGGTGAGAGCGCGAGACAGTATGAGTGGGTGCGAGTGAGACGGTATGATTATAATGACTTATGCAAATAAATTTTTTGGTACAGATTTACATCACTAATCATTTAAGTGAATCTCAAAAACATCTGAAAAAAAGACATTCAATGCTACAACTAAATAAAATTGTTAAAAATTTTAATTTATTCTATTAACAATTTAATTTAGTTGTAGAATCGAATGTCTTTTCTTCAGATGTTTTTGAGATTCACTTAAATGATTAGTTATACGGGGTCTTTATAAATGATTGTAACATCGTAGTGTGCTTTGAAAATTTTTTATCTTGTCGTTTCTCATGCAAAGTCTACAAATTTATAATTCCAGTCACATTATTCAATTTCTATCGGAATGACCAACCTAAACTCACAATATCGTTTGTTTAAATTGAAATTTACACCAGCATATAAATATTTATAATAGTCCAACGCCAACTGCGTTTTTATATTCATTTATAGAGACCCTGTGTAAATCTGTACCAAAAAATTCATTTGCATAAGTCATTATAATCATACCGTCTCACTCGCACCCACTCATATATACTGTCTCGTGCTCGCACCTGCAGCTACACTACATGCTTGTCTGGCAAAGGGTTGGAACTATCAAAAATGTCTGGCTAATGAGGAAACATTATCTTATTATTACCCAAGTATTATATAAAAAAATCAGCTTTTATACTATAACGTAAGTAGAATTACAAATAAGTAAGTGTCTGGCAATTAATGACGTGATTTTTAATGATATTCTGAAGGTAAGAAACGCCTACTATGTGCTCAACCTTTCGTGAACGGACTATACCTGCCAAAGCCAGGGTAACCCAAACTAATGGTCCATCGTTCTTACCTGTGTTGGGAGCATGCGTAGATCAGTTTTCAGCTTTTATAAAATAACGAAGGTCTGGGGTTCACGGGCTCTTAGACTATAACAATGTTGCTCAAATGTTATGTATCAGATACATTGTGATGTATCAATCATGTTATGTAACGTGAAGGCGTATGTTATACTATGGTTTGCTGGGATGTGTTTTCGAATGATGCTTCGTTGTCGAGTTATTTGAATTTCAAGAATAAAAAATATCTGTGAAATTCCAAGAATAGGGTACATTCACTGAATGTAACTCTAACTTTATATAAAAAATTTACAGAATTCATTTTCTTCGTCAGAATAACGTGTTCGTTCCTTAATGGATACTTTCTTTCTCTCCAGATGGAATGGAAAGAGTAAGTTTACGCTTATTTCTATAAAAGCTACAGATGCTTATTTCGAAGATTTGAAAGGTATACCTATTGTTATATCTTATGCTCAGAAAAACTTCAGTGCTCAAATTTCCAATGGTTGCATAGCTCGTAATGAAAATTTAGCTATATCTTTTTATCTAGGCCGAATTTTACAATAGTCGGGGATACAATTTTTTTTTAAACGAGTAACATTTGACTCACTGTACTGAATGTGTTTATGAAAGTATCCATTGCCTATTAATTCTACTAACATAAGAGATCATTATCATGAAGAAGGATCACGCTAGGTAATCATAGTACTCTTTCTTGATTAACAATTTCAATATTAAACGGAAATAACAGACAATAATAATAATTGTAAATTCATTTAAGTAATTTTCCACGTAAAACAATGCTGTTGCAATATCGCACATATTTCTGCAATTTTGATTTCCTGAATTGTGATTGCACAAGTGGCATTTTAAATAATGCATGAACATGCTTGCGTATAGATTAGATTAGTAATCGAACTTTCGATGTATCCTTTTGCGCTTTTTACTAATTTCCGTTTTTAATGCAGAACAATTGGACAGGATTGAAGATGGAATGGATCAGATCAACACCGATATGCGAGAGGCGGAGAAAAACTTGACGGGTATGGAAAATGCTGCGGATTATGCGTCCTACCGTGTCAAAAGTGAGTATTATCTCATGAATAGAATACATTTATTGATCCCTTTAGACATTAATCAAATGTATAAGACACGTCAAGACAATTTCTGCAGAAAAAAAATTGACATAGTAAAGAAAAAAACAAAAGAAAAAAGAAATTTTTGATCTTAACATAACTTATCTTCTAAAAATTCTTCAACACTGTAATAGCACTTGTTGATCAAAAATATTTTGATCTGACTTTTAAATTGCTTGTGAGTCATACTCACTTATTTAAGTGATTATAGAGCGTGGTGCCAATGATCATTGGTGATGAAGTGAACTTTGTGGTTCTATGCATTGGAATGCATAGTACATCATCATTTCTGGTATTATATGCATAAAAATCAATACACCTATTCAAAAGGTGGATACTTTGTCAGATATAAATCAAAGTATTCAAAATGTAAATAGATGGCAAAGTCAATATCTTGTACTGGCTTACAGGAATCTTGAGGTTTCAATTTGATTATACTAACTGAACCGGCTTACAGGAATCTTGAGGTTTCAATTTGATTATACTAACTGAAAAAAAAACTGCAACACCTAGAAGGATGCTTCAGTTTGCCATTTGACCTCTTCATTCGTTCAAAATTTCTTTCCTTGGAGCCTTTTTTTTCCAGTTTGGAAACAGATAATGGTGGCTTGTGACTACAGTTCACTGCGACCTTAAGGTCTATTGTGCCCCCTTACAGAGCTGTTCTGACCGCACCTTTCACAGCTCGCCTTCCAGTTCCAGAGATCTGATAAAATCCAGTATCTGTGAAGGCTTCAACGAGGCTAGTTCCTCACTCTTACAAATTTCTCGCCCAAGGCATTCTCTCCTTAGGCTCGCAATGCCAAAGCATTTCGTGACTAGGTGAATGGGGGTTTCTTCCTCCTCTCCACAGAACCTACACTCATAAGTATCCGATAATATCGTCCTCAACAGGTGCTTCCTGAGGTGACAGTGTCCTGTAAGAAAGCCAGTGAGGAGCTGTAATTGTTTCTTACCAAGGTCCAGATATCTTTTGGATCTTGCTGATAAAAAGTTCTGGAGGAACTCAGTGGAATGATCCGTCCCTGGGAGATTCCGCCAGAGTTTTTCTCTCTCGGCTTTCTCATTCTCTATAAACTCCTTAAAGTTACATTTACCTATACCACAGAAGAGTTCTGGGTCTATGAGTGACATTCGTGCGCTCTCTTTGGCAAGTGTATTGGCCTCTTCGTTTCCTTTGATTCCCGAATGGCCGGGACCCAGGTTTAAAAGACCTTTTTTTTGCCTACCTCATTGAGTTTGTTCCGGCACTCCCAGATCATCTTTGAGTAGATGACGTAGGAGCTCAGCTCAGTGCTTTAATAGCAGCTTGACTATTTGAGTGAATGGCTATATCGCACTTCTGATAGTTTCTTTCTAGATTTATATCTAGACATCTTTCAATAGCTAAGATTTTCGCTTGAAAGACGCTCACACAGGAGCCTAGCGACAGTGCACACTTGGTAATTGGCCCGTATATCCCAGACCCAGTTCCTCTAGATGTTTTGAAACCATCTGTATACCATTTTACGGTATTTTCTTTGAGGTTATAGTCGGTGTATTTCCGTTCCCATTCCTCTCTCTTACTTAGCAATGTTCTAAAGTTCTCTCAGTGCTTACTTTCTTGATCATTACATCACTGGGGAGGTTGGCAGATGAGATGTAGTTGTTTAGAGAGGACCAGACTCTCTGATTCTTCATCAATTGTTCGATTTAAGTTCCAAGAATTCATTCCGAGCTATCCTGTGCTGATGAGTCCTAATAAGGACGAAATGGCTATCCATAAGTGCTCTGTTTGATATCCCTTTCTTGCATTTTGTCTTGCTGTTCGTGTTGCTTTTTATTAATATACAGGGTGGCCATTTGAAAACGAAACAGACGAGATTACAGACGAAATAAATTTTTTCGATAGAAATGCTCGGACAGGTCGATTTCTGTTTCGAGGGGGACAACTTAAGATGTAGGTTACGGACGCATAGCGCTTCAACTCTTGCTACTACAACCCCACCACCAATTTTTGAATAGGGAAGATGGGGTGAGTGATACCTCATTTGAAAGGTATTTTTATACTGATTTCAGCACAGTAATTGTTTTTTCATTTTATGCATTAGTTCTCGAAATATTCTTAACTAAGTATTTGAAAATGAAGTGGTGTTTTCATGGCACTTGTAGTGTTTTTTTGTGAAAAATCGACATTTTGAGCTTCAAAACAACCATGACTGTGGCTTCCTTCCTCCAATCCACTGACATAGAAATCTTTATCAAGATGTCGAACAAACAAAGCGTATCGCGAAAGAGCTCAATCTTGCTGAAACTCAATCTAAATTATCTTCGATATAATTTGCAGTATTTCCAATAACATGCGGTACACTTGATCGATAGAAATCTCCAAAAAGTCCAAATAGGTACGTACATATCTCTAATCAGATTACCAGGTAAGAAAATCAAATCATTAATGATGCCACAGAAATATCCCAGTCCCAATTCGTGAAACGATTTCCGACTTAATTATGAAGTGTTTTCTCAGTTGGCTTCAATAATGTTTTCATTTTGTTGATTATTGAATTCATATCTTTTTCAAAAAAATGAGAATCGATAATTTTTTATTTATTACGAACAGATCATTAAGTTGGCTTAGGTACTGGTTTTTGACATGTGAATTATTCTTAGTTTTGAATCGAGACTTGTATGTGTTCTAATTCATTGTTCGACATGGTTTATTCAATTGCAGAGAGGGTGGAAATAATTTCACTTTTTTTTTGCAAACAATCAATGTGCGAATAGAACCGCAGAATTCTTCAATCAACGACATTTAGATAAACATGGTTGTTTTGAAGCTCAAAATGTCGATTATTTCACAAAAAAACACTACAAGTGCCATGAAAACACCACTTCATTTTCAAATACTTAGTTAAGAATATTTCGAGAACTAATGCATAAAATGAAGAAACAATTACTGTGCTGAAATCAGTATAAAAATACCTTTCAAATGAGGTATCACTCACCCCATCTTCCTATTCAAAAATTGGTGGTGAGGGTTGTAGTAGCAAGGGTTGAAGCGCTATGCGTCCGTAACCTACATCTTAAGTTGTCCCCCTCGAAACAGAAATCGACCTGTCCGAGCATTTCTATCCAAAAAATTTATTTCGTCTGTAATCTCGTCTGTTTCGTTTTCAAATGGCCACCCTGTATTCCGTATATATTTTATGTGATCAAATCCTATACACTGTTTTATTGTTATAACTTAATGTAAACTTTTTATCTATACACACCTATTTATTATTCATTTATTTATTAACACTGCTTTTGCAACAACACTCCCTATCTATTTCTGTTGTGAGTATTGTTTTGTTACATTTTATACATGTTTACTTTTTACTTATGACCTATAAAAGCAATTCCTGAAATTGTAAAAAAACACCAATAAACTCTCTTTCTCTCTCTTTCTCTCTCTCTCTCTCTTGAACGAGGACGAGATTAGCTCCGAAGTTTGAGTTCGATATTGGTTGATTTCAAGCGATTAATATTATTCTCTGATTTCATCATTTTTGTACTTGTCTCATGGCAATGTTACGCGTTTAACCTCTGCCTGTAAGTGATTACATTAAACTAGGTTGCTGTGAAATTTTTTGTCCGTCATTGCTGAAACTTGGCGATAGAAATATTGCAGCAGAGTGTGTGTGCTTACTGCCTTCGATACAGCCGCAGAAGTATTTCGGTAGTTATTACCGGCAGCGCGAGCGGCAGCAGCAGGAAACTGAGCGTAATTGAGGCTTATTGAACGCCTGGTTATTTTTCAGGGGATCTTCCTTCAAAGAGGACGAAGGCACATGGAAAGGTAACGATGACGGTAAAGTGGTCAACAACCAACCGCAGCGAATGATGGACGATCGCAACGGCATGGGTCCTCAGGGTGGCTACATCGGTCGTATAACAACGACGCACGCGAAGAGGAGATGGAGGAAAATATGGGACAGGTGAACACGATGATCGGCAACCTGCGTAACATGGCCATCGATATGGGATCCGAACTGGAGAACCAGAACAGACAGATCGACCGCATCAATCTCAAGGTACGTATCTGGGGCATGCCGCCGGATTATATTGTGCAAATTTATTGTGATGGTTGTTGTTACGAGGATGTAATATGGTGAGGTGATGTACAGGGTGAACAGAATTGGTAATCCCTGAACTACAACTGTTTAGCCCTATGATTTAAAGAAAAATGAATGGTACATTGCGGTCATCTTTTCTTGAGAAACTCGTTTACCCAAGTAGCAATTTAACGTTGCGTCGACGTATATAAAGAAGTCGCGCAACCAAACTAAGTGACTTTCCCGACCTCAAAACAATGTCTTCACAATCATAATTTGCACCAGTTTGGTCAATCATTTTCGGGTTTTTACAACGTCGTACTGCAACTACAGTTATTAGATTTACGTTGTCTAAACTTTGCTAAATTTACTTCGATGCAACTAATTTACACATGCGCCATCTAGGGAAACGAAGAGGCCAATACACTTGCCAAAGAGGGCGCGCAAATGTCACTCATTGGCCCAGAACCCTTCTGTGGTATATCTAAATGTACCTATAAGAAGGAGTTTCTGGAGAAGGAGGCAGCCGAGAGGGAAAAACTCTGGCGAAATCATTCCACTGAGTTCCTTCGGAACTTCGAGACAGCGGGATCCAAAAAATTACTGGATCTTGGTAAGAAGCAATTACACCTCCTCACTGGCTTTCTTACAGTACATTGTCGCCTCAGGAAGCACCTGTTGAGGATGGGATTATCGGACACTGACGAGTGTAGGTTTTGTGGGGAGGAGGAGGAAACCCCCATTCACCTAGTCACGGAATGCCTTGGCATTGCGAGCCTGAGGATGGAATGCCTTGGACGAGAATCTTGTAAGAGTGAGGAACTAGCCTCGTTGAAGCCTTCACAGTTATTAAATTTCATTATATCTCTGGAACTGGAAGGCGAGCTATGAAGGTTTTGGCCAAAACAGCTCTGTAAGGGAGCACAATAGACCTTAAGGTCGCAGTGAACTGTAACCCCTCTTCAAACTATAACTAACTATAACTATCTAGGGGAACGAAGTTCATTCCACATATGACGTTAAGATAGTAATCTTGCAACCGAATAATTACATTGCCAAAATGTCAATTTTGGCTTATAACTCGAAAACAAAGGAAGATAGAGCGATCAGGTTGACGGCAAAATAAGTTTCTCAAAAAAAAGATGACCGCAATGTGCCATTCATTTTTCTCTATCTCATAGGGTTAAAAAGTTATAGTTCAGGGATCACCAATTCTGGCCATCCTGTACAGAGATCGATCGAGGAATTTCAAGAATTAATCAATTTATTTCACTTCTGCGACTATTCATTCCCATTGGTACACATCGGCCAAACCGGTAAAGCGCACTTTAGATATTAAAATTTGATTTATCGTTTTCCCAATATGAACATGAACGCAGAAGCTCTTAACCTCACATCGAATAATTAAGCAAAACAGTACGCAAAAATCGAACCCAAAAAAATTTACCAATTGAAAATTTGGAACAATATTTAATTGTAAACGTTTTACAAAAACTTTAAATTAAGTTTTAATACCATATTGTTAAGAAATATTATTATAGGTATGTTGATTTTGAAATAAAAATTGCTTTTCTTGTTTTGAATTCCCAAGTTTCAATATTGCATATTTTGCCTATTTACGTGCATAATTCAAGAATTTTTCAACGTTTTTATGTTGCATATAATCCGGTCTCTAAAAATGAGTTAAATTTTATTTTTTCGAATATTTTCGAAACTAAGGATTTGAAATTTATATTTATCTGCTCAAAATACTCCGAATAGATGAATATTTTTCAAAATTTTAGTTCGCTCGAACCTTGAGGTACAGGCTGCTGTCGTTTTGCCCAAATGTCTGTAATTTTCGAATTTTGAGCCGAGAGTGGTGAAGAATCCGTGGTCAGAAGTAGTTAACTCTTCTTTGTGTGGTTTCTCGATCGAATCTGTTTTTCATTTCACATATTATTACATTCGAGCCTTTGTGTACTTATAATTAATAATCTTTCTACGAGCTTTGTTACAGCGATTTAACCTGTTCTTCTTTATGGAATCTATTTACGATGCTTGCATGTCTCTGTGATACTGATTTTGTTTTTAAATGATAATATTAAAATCACCTTATGATTTATTTTGATGTATATATCTTCTTTAAATGTTTGGAAGTTGTGGACAAGAAGCTCTATTATGTATTCTTCCTCCAGTTCTTCGATTCAAATTACACTTGAACCACAAAATCTATCTATATTAATAAAACAGGATCTATGCCATATATTTCTCTCGTTTTACAGTTGTATTTGTATATCTTAAGTTAAGAGTTTATAGGTTATGTAACCTCAACTCTGTTATCTGGTGTAATAATAATAATAATATTTTTTTTTTGTTGTGTTCATAATTGCCAGGGCAAGGTTTATACAACAAAATACTATTTCAAAAAAAAAAGTTCAGAAAAAATGAAAGACTTTCCATTTTCTAACGACCAATCAAACAGTCATAGAGTAGTTATAGGTTATAATAATAAAAAGTTTTTGAAAATGAATGTAAATTATATGTTTCATTTATTTTTAAAAAACGTGTAATTCGAAACACCCCGTAGTTTGATTATAATGAACAACTGGAGTTTCTTGTCTTCACACCGAAAAAATACTATTACTGCAAAACTTATTTGAATTAAGCTATATGTGTCCACAGACGAACATAAACTAACCATGATTAAATAATATGATGGAATATATGGAGATGGATTTCATAAGATCATTCTGTATTTGTAGTCTTTCATAATATATATAACGGGTTTTCCAATAAGAGGTGTTATTTTAAATAGCCCGCTATTTCGGTAGATGTCACGTCTGAAGCTGTCATTTTTTGACATTTGACAAGTAGAAACTACGCCATTAATAAAAATGAAACGATACACGCTTCACGCATTGAAATTATTAAAATTCACTATAAAAATGATGAAAATTTGGCAGAGACGGTTCGTAAAAACTCGAACATTTTGGGTCGTCGTGAAGCACCTTGTCGGACCGCAATAAAGAAATTGGTGGAAAAATTCGAGCTCTATTCTCAACGTGTGACTGTTTGGTGCGGTTTATAGTCCGGCGGAGTCATTGGACCTTACTTTTTCGAAAATGAGGCTGGAGCAACAGTTACCGTGAATGGAATGCGCTATAAAGAGATGACTAATGATTTTTTATTGCCGAAATTGGATCTTATTGATCTGGACAACGTTTACTTATAACAAGGCGGGGCTACGTGCTACACAAGCAACGAAACCATTAATCTTTTGCGGGAAAAGTTTCCGGACTGTGTTATCTCTCGAAGAGGTGATCACAATTGGCCAACAAGATCTTGTGATTTAACACCTTGCGATTTCTTCCTTTGGGGCCACGTGAAAGAGAAGGTCTACGCCAATAGCCCAGCGTCGATTCAAGACCTCAAAGATCGAATTCGTGAGGCTATCGAGGACATAGGGCAGCCACTTTGCGATTTGGTTATGGAAAGTTTCATCAAAAGGATATGGTCCTGTAAGCGTGGTCGTGGTGTTCATTTGCCTGATGTTATTTCCCACTATTAACTTAGCATAGCTTCTTTAGAATGAAATGAACATCCGATAATTTATATTGAAAAATGGCATTTTTCTTTGAATATCAAAATAACACCTCTTATTGGAAAATTCTTTAAATTGAAGTTCATCTCCCTATTTCCAGGCCAATTTTTTATATCACAATATTTATTGATTTTGCTTGAATTTTGAATAATCTAGATGTTGTTTTGTTCTTGCATTGCTATCTACTCGGTTCCACTTGACCAACTACACAAAACAAAATCGAAAAACTCGAACACTACTACCGTACCTCAAAAACTCAAAATGGACCACCCACTGTTCACCATCACCCAAAATGGTTCCATCCACTCAACAACAACACAGGCCGACTCGAACGCAACGAGGATAGAGGTCGCCAACCAACGGGCTCACGACCTCCTCAAGTAGACACTTCTAAACCACACAAACACTTCAATAATATTATTACTATCATCATTATTATTATTACCCGACTGTAGTTCTGAATCTTTGAAGACTTTACGACGTGCTTCTAAACGTAACATATCTCAGTGTTTCCCGGTTTTCTTTTCATCGATCATCGTTTAATGTGTGGCAAGTTGTGCCGGCACTTTTCGATTTTCGTGAAAAAAATTCGTTCGGTTGAGTTGGGCTAGGTTTGTACTGCTTTGTGCCGTTCAATTTTTTTCGAAAGTCCCTCTAGTTTCCTGAAAAGAGTTAGCCCACCACTTTTAGTAATAAAGAAAAAAAATTTTTGCAACATGCTATTTTGTGCCGTGATAATTTCGTCGAAAATAATGCAGATTTTCCGGCAATCGCGAAAATAAAAGAAAGTTAGTCCAGCACTTTCATTATTTATGGACGGAATTGCTTAATTAGATAGTGCTGTAGTTATGCCAAATTGTGCCGTCGAATTTTCAGAAAAATTCAACAAATTTTCTCTAATACAGAGAGAATAAGAATAATCAGTAGATTGTAGGAAAGTTAGTATACCTGGCAACAGGCAATCACTGAATTGTATGAAAAGTTGCCAAGTATAGCAAATTTCCTATAATCTACTGATTTTCCTTCTTTTTTCTGTATCAGAATAAATCGGTTGTTTTTTTCTGAAATCCAAGCAGCACAAATTGGCAGAACTACAGCACAATCAAAGAGGTGGGCTGACTTTGTTCAATGTTGATTTTTCGGGAAACTAGAGGAAATCTTGGAAAAATTCGAACGGCACAACTCAGTAACAAAATTTCCCGTCATTGGAATCCAATTTTTTGATAAGTGCTTGGCGAGTCCATTTTTGGATTTTTTAAATATGGAATTAAAAAAAGAGCGGCAAAAACCTAGCACAACGCAGCACAAGAAATTTTTCTTCTAAAATCCAATAGTGCTGGGCCAACTTCAGACATTTTTATCATCTAGGTTAGTAAATAATCGTTCATTCAAGTTATCTTGAAGTTCGCCTCGATAGTAAAGATAAGATAATTTCTGCTGAAAGGTCGGAAAATTTCTTTCGGTTTTCATGAGTGCGTGACCTTAAATTTGTGCTTCCAGAGATTGTCACTGTAGAGTTTTACAATGCTCACACAAACACTTCTCTGATATAATACAGGGTGTTTCATTGGGAAAGGGAAATACTTCACAGGTGCAAAGGTGGCACCAAGACGGTTCTAGAGATACCCCATTTATTGGGTCTCACTGTCTTCATAGCCGAGATACAGGGTGTTTTATGAATTTTGCCCGTTTCTTCCTGATGCCGTACCAGACGAACCACCTGGTATATTTTCTTCATATTTGGCAAATATGTTCCTAATTGAGAGCACAAACATATCATGCAATAACCGCCTCGAAAATCCAGGTCCGGGTTAACAAAAAATTATGAATCGTTTGAATCCTCGAAACAACACCCTGTACATCGGAATTTTGAAAATCTGCTTTAATACTCGAAAACACCACTAAAAACTAAACTGAGACGTATACTTCAAATTTTCGCGCAGATAGTTTCAATGCACAAATTTTCAACGTAAAAGTGAAGTTTTTAAGAACTAAGATACCTGAAAGTGGTTTGAAGTGACTTTTAACAATGAATTATCAATAATATTGAATCCATAATTATTTTAACATTACTTTGTAATTCATTTCCACATTAGTTTTCATTTATTGAGAAAGAGTTGCATCATAACGTATAATAATTATGGACTTCAATATTTTGATAATTCATTGTTAAAAGTCACTTCAAACCACTTTCAGGTATCCAAGTTCTAAAAAACTTCACTTTTACGTTGAAAATTTGTGCATTGAAACTATCTGCGCGAAAATTTGAAGTGTACGGTCTCAGTTTAGTTTTTAGTGGTATTTTCGAATTTTAAAACAGATTTTCAAAATTTCGATGTACAGGGTGTTGTTTCGAGGATTCGAACGATTCATAATTTTCGTTAACCCGGACCTGGATTTTAAAGTATACAGCTATAAAAAAGAAAACCAATATGAAAATGAATTGCAGAGTAATGTTGAAATAATTATGGATTCAATTATGTTGATAATTTATTGTTAAAGTCACTTCAAACCACTTTCGGTATCCAAGTTCCTAAAAACTTCACTTTTACCTTGAAAATTGTGCATTAAAACTTTCTGCACGAAAATTTGAAGGATACGTCTCAGTTTAGTTTTTAGTGGTGTTTTCGAATATTAAAACTGATTTTCAAAATTCCGATGTACAGGGTGTTGTTTCAAGTATTCAAACGATTCATAATTTTTTGTTAACCCGGACCTGGATTTTCGAGGCGGTTATTGCATGATATGTGTGGGCTCTCAATTAGGAACATATTTGCCAAATATGAAGAAAATATACCAGGTGGTTCGTCTGGTACGGCCTCAGGAAGAAACGGGCAAAATTCATAAAACACCCTGTATCTCGGCTATGAAGACAGTGAGACCCAATAAATGAGGTATCTCTAGAACCGTCTTGGTGCCGCCTATGCACCTGTGAAGTATTTCCCTTTACCAATGAAACACCCTGTATAATTTAGATTTGCTCTGCCTTTCAAGCTTGGTTAAATAAATGCTTTATAGCAATAATTTCAATGATCATATTTTTGTTTATGTGTACTAGCCTAGGTTTCTGAAAAACGAATATGTACCTATACAGGTTTGGAAATTCTGATCTTAAACATACGATATACAATGCATCAGACAGAGAATTCTTCCGTCCAGTTACACAGATGAATAGTCGAGACAATGACGTGCTGTAAACACACTGAATTCCGTTGTCTTATTGCAATATTCTAGTCTTGTCTCTCTCTTATCGTTGGGAGGAGCATAATTCATTTAGTATGGTAGGCAACAGTAAATACTTGAATCGTGTATTACTGGCAGCCTGACAAACTAAATAATTCTATTCAGGTTCCCTACCATACTGCGATAAGTGAGAGACAAGACTATATTATTGCAATAAGACAACGGAATTAATTCAGTAACAGCATTATCTCGACTCTTCATCTGTGCAACTGGAGGAAAGAATTCTCTGTCAGATGATTGCATATCGTATGTTTTCGATGTGAATTTCCAAATTTGTATATGGAGCACCTATAAGACTCTCCTAATTTGGAAGATGTTGTCCTTCATGTTAACATTATCAGGTCGATTTTTCAACATCAAACACAACCTATTTTTTATGAAGTTTGGAAATCATCTTTCAACTATAATTAATCAAAAAACAACGATACTGTTGGATGGCTATTTAACCTGAAATTCTGATCTGGTGTCCAAACATTTATTTGGCAACAACGCGCGTTTTCTTGGGTTTGTGTTTACATAGACATGCTACCGTTTCGATTCGATTGGTCGCGATATTTTTATCATGAGTTACTGCCGATTGACATGGTTGCCACATTTCCTTCAAGAAGGAAGGACATTTCAGTAGAAGTTGAGGTTTAGTGGCTAACCATTATTTCAATATTTTTAACGAGAGAAGCTAGTAATTCCAATAAAACCGGAGTTTAAACATTGCCATATTGTAACAGTTTTTGAACTTCAGGGGCTAAAACTCAACTGAGAAAATCGTCCAAAATACTAGTACACATATACAAAAATTTGTTCTATATACGCAGGCGTAGAACATTTAAATACTTACCTGCATTCGCTTGAAGAAAAATGACATTGTGAACTTTTATTCTAAAAGGAGTCTACCAGCTATGTAGAACTATCATGTTTCTTCATAAATTTATTTGAAGACTGAACTAAACTTTCCTATATTTTGAAGCGTCCTTCTCGGGTTGTCATGAGTGTGGCATTGTGATTTATAAGTATAAAACCGTTATGAATAGAGTTAAGATGAAACGATTGTGAAGTAGAAGATTCAGATCTGCAGATGGAAAGTTTACCATCAATTTTGTATGAAATCTGTTGGTTAGGGTGAGAGCAACGAAACGCGCATAGCAGTGGCAAACCAGCGTGCCAACAAACTCCTCAAGTCTTAAGAGGGATACGAGACATCTTTTTTTCGATCATATTTCCTGATCTGTATTATTTGTACGTGTTATCTTTATGCTTATTAACTAGATTTCTCAGTGAGGGACTTGGTGTTTAAAAGTGTATTATGATTGATGGAATGTATAGTTGCTTTGTTGTTTTGTTCTCATCATCTCGAAATTTACACCTATCAATCTGATAGGTACTTTCTTGTATCGAATGTCCTAATATCTGGGCAGTTCATTGTAGGTAAATACAACACTTTTTCAGATAAAAAACTTAAGTGATTTTAATTTCTCAATATGTTTCGAGCTGAAAGTAGCTCATCTTGATGAGAAAAAGATAAAAGTGAAGCTAAAAACAAAAACTAATGGACAAACAGCAACAAAGTTAAATACAGAACACTCAATTGAATAGACAAAGAAGGTAAAGTTGAAACAATTAAGATAGATATAAAATAAGCTGATTAAAAAATACAAAAAACAGTGACCAAACTAATCCAAAAAATTTTAATAAAGGCAGAATGTTGTTTTTGAAGATTTCCTGTAAGTCTATTCTGGTGACATTCTGTCTTTTTTCAATTTTTTTAAATTTTCGATTAGTTTGGTCACTGTTTTTTGTAATTTTTAATCAGCTGATTTTATATCTATTTTAATTCTTTTAACTTTTCCTTCCTTTCATATTCAATTTAGTGTTCTCTATTCAATTTTTTTGCTGTTTCTCCATGAGTTTTTGTTTTTTAGCTTCACTTTTGTGTTTTCTCCTAAATATGAGCTACTTTTAGCCTCGAAACATGTTGAGACATTAAAATCACTTAAGTTTTTTATCTGGAAAAGTGTTTCATTCACCTACACTGATAAGTACCCGGGCTTTTCCATAGAATAATAAATTTGTAGAATTAAAAATACGCCTAGATTTTCTGCAAGAATCTCCAGTTCGATTTTACTGCATATATTTCGGGACACCTGTATAATAAATAATGTGAAAATAATAGATGAGAAAAAAGGGGATGTTTGAACAAAACAACAGAGCATTTGTAATAATAAAGTTTTCAATAATTCTCTCGGATAGTAAAATGGAGATAATTTCTATTAGAAATCATATATATGATATGTTGTCCATCGTTTAGAATTGTTGAGAAAGAGATTATAAAACTGTTGAAATTTAAAGATTATAATGATGAATTCAGATTGATATTGATTGGCAGATTCTAGTGTTTAGTTTATATAGTAAAGATTTATCTCATTATTTACCTATGTTGTCATTCATTACTTTTTCATTATTATTATTTTTTGATAACTAGTCATTTTTGTGGGCGTAAATACTTACGAACAAATATCTTCTTCATGCAATATCTCAGACAGTTGTATAGTTGTTGAAAGTACGAATAATTTTTGTAGCTGAATTTTCATCTCGACTACTTGCAAATACTTTCGGGAAAACCTGTTTTTTAACCATTTATTAATATTGGAATTTAAAGAAAATTAGTAGGCGCTACAAGCTTGAGCATTTTCATTATATTCTCTGTAAGTTTATAGTTATTATATTTAGTCATTGGAAGTGCTCTTCATGTTATCATTTTCGATTAAAAAATTTATAAACTATTGAAGCGTTTCGATAATATGGTATATTCAACAGACAACAAAGGATGAATTATTATATAGGAAGGAAAGAAATCGGAGAAGTTTGAATTTTCAAATTATTATAGATGTATAATTAATTATTTTTTCATGTTATTATAATATTTTGTTTTGAATCATCATAATTCTGCAACATCCAAGTTCAGCGTTAAAAACTTAATGGTTTTTTCAACATTTCAAAGAATACATTGAAAAAATAATATTTCCTCATATTATATAATTTCATTGCATTGAAAAAAAGTAAGGGTGTATAAATTTTATTTACTTTCATCAAAACACCTCTGAGCAAAAATTTATTCAAAGTTGTCAGACATTACCCTTATCTATCAGACTTGATTTCAAGTGTTGGTACAATAAAAAATTGAATTTTTTTTATGTCGTGCCGATGTATGAGATATAAATTGGAAATATAGAAAAAGATGTGTACATTATTGTGTATATAGGGTTTACTTCAGTAGATTCTGACCGTCGGAGCAATTACAAGATAGATATTTCAACAGCGAGTCTAAAGTAATAATGATTACTTATAGTTGCAGTAGCAACTGTGTAGTTGCATTAGCAACTCTTCTGAGACCTGAAGAAATAGATGAAATTTCGATTTTGTGGATCTGCTGGTCAGATACAGAAAATCATTGTAACACCATTTTAACGTATGAATTATTTCAATTGAAATTTTGTACAATTTACAATGGGATGGAACAGATACCTTATGTTGAGTATCTGAAATATAAAATAGGTGTTATCATGATATACTGTAGTTTTACTTTCAATTTTCTACGTGATTTTTGCAGAATGATTTTCTACATAAACAAGGGAATCAGAAGAACGAAGGAATCTATTTGTTTCCTAAAATTATTTGTAGGGTTAAATTCATTACTCAATTTTTCAATATGAAGGGGTGATATTTTACTTAGATCTTGTTGATAAGGAAAGAATATATCATTAGGCGCAAAGTATCATAATTTGTACCAATAATATCCAGTTTTTGAAATAGATATTATGAATAGCTTACCATTACATTTGTAGTCGAGCCATGTAGTTAGTGGCTTTCAGTAATAAAAAAATAGTGTGACGTTTATAATGCATAAAATAATATTCTAATTACAATAATCATGTATTGAAAAAATAGTATATTTCTGATTTGAATAAATTATATCAATAAACTACTGCTCTTTCACTTGCTATCCTGGCAATTCCTTACCCCTTGACGTTGTGTTCACAGAACATAAATATTGTTGTGGTTTTTTATGGTTGTTTTTTGCATGTACCTTTCATAATACAACACAAAAAACGCTAAAAAGGCACAGTATTCGTAAATTTCAATCAAAATCTAGTATGATACATCAGTTGCGCAGCCAGGATTTTTTTAAGGGGGGGCTGAACTGAACAATTCTTGATGATGAAACAAATACGAAAGTTGCAAAAAAATAAAGAAGAAAAAACGAAGAAATTAATCTTTGGGGGGCTGCAGCCCCAAAACCCCCCCCTCTAGCTGCGCCAGTGTGATACACAGTAGCGGCTCGTGAGATTTCAGAGGAGGCCCGAGACCACGCAACCAACAAAATAATTTATTTCGAACTGGGCTTCCTGTCATCCACTGGCATTTATTATACCATTCTACGCAGAACGAACGATGAGCAGGATTTATAATTAAATATGGCTTTGCAGATAGAGGTGTTTGATTACTGAGTCATGAAAATTTTATTATTGTAAGGCATTTTACTGAATTTATTATTCAAAATAAAATCTACAGGATCTTGCGTTCCTTCAAGTTCACTACTTTCATTAACATTCTCACTTCTTGTTTCCGTTTCCATCTCTCTTGCCGATATATTTAAATCTTATCTAAACACTTTTCCGAAAATGTCACAAAATCACAAACCTCACGCTGAGAGGATTAATACTTCGTTAATGAAAAAGAAGGGAATCAAAACAACAGCTGATCTCCATCACGAACGCGGGTTGATTCGGGAAGATCAAACGTTCAGTTTCGGCTAAGCTCGTTCGCCTAGAAGCGAAAATAATACCGCGGGGCCGGGCCTCCGACAAGTGATCACAGCTTGAATTTTGAGTGGTTCCCCCACCGTTCATTCGAAGAAGTTTGAACTGTAGCATTTTAACGAATCTCGACCCGTGGAGGTGAGCCTCCTTCACTAAGCGGTTTACCTGCTATCCGTTACGCTGTATTGTGTGTTGCGGATAATGTATGAACGTTCGAGATCGCTGAGTAATAAACATATGAAGAAAATGCACTGAAATTAGGGGAGGCCCGGCCTCCTCTGAGCAGCCGCCACTGATCAGACATGAATTATGGATTAAAAAAAATTCAGTACTATATGAATGAAAAACGTGCATAGAGGTGAGTTCAAAACACCCTATATGGGTGCTCAGTTATTCCTAGCATTCTATATGCCTGAATAATTTCTGAAATCACTTCAGTTGGAAGTGAAGTGATTTTGACAACAGAATTTGACTTTTTGGAATGACAATCAACGAAACGATAAGGTTTGAAAACAGAGAACCAAATCTTTCGGAAGGTAATTCTAAAAGCAATATGAATTATTCATTACAATAGTAGGAGAGCTGGCACGAATTTTAGGGTAGGTATTTGAGGCAAGCTGAAAACTTGTCAGATACCTCTCCTATTATATCCCAACTCGGGATTGCAGATCTGGCTGGTGAGTAGCGGGGCTAAATTAACCCCTACATTTTTAATGGCCTGGCAGGTAGAAAGCCCTACCGAAATGATCTGTCTTTTTGGGAATCTTATTTTTTAGTTATAAGTAACACTCCATTAAAATTTCAAGCTGCCTCAAAAACATTTTTTATAATTTTTTGCAAAATATTTTTGCACGCGTCTGGCAATGTTAAAACCCCGATTAAATTATTTGGCAGCTTGAAATTTTAATGGAGTGTTACTTATAACTAAAAAATAAGATTCCCAAAAAGACAGATCATATCGGTAGGGCTTTCTACCTGCCAGGCCATTAAAAATGTAGGGGTTGATTTAGCCCCGCTACTCACCAGCCAGGTCTGCAATCCCGAGTTGGGATATAATAGGAGAGGTATCTGACAAGTTTTCAGCTTGCCTCAAATACCTACCCTAAAATTCGTGCCAGCTCTCGGACTACAAGCAATGAAAACCGAGGATAATATTACAATTTGTTATGTTTAGAAGTAAATTGTAAACTTTTACCACAATGCTGGGTTATGTTATTGTTGTGATGAACTGAAGTGATTGTGAAAATGACTGATTTTGTCAGAAAGCAACATCAGTTGGAACTTGGAAGTGATGCGTATCAGTTCAAAACCACAACATAAGGTTTGTTCCAACTCAAGAATTGACCGTACAATGATCGTCAGGATTCTGCGCAATAGATAAAAATGTGTTCCAACTGAAAATGTATCGTTTGAGAACGGTTTCGTTTTTGTTCCATCCTGCTTCGGTACCGTGAGTGGAACGGTTTTGTGATCGTCATTTCGATCCCTGGTCTGGAGCAAGTACTGTTTGGACGGTTCTTGTACGGTCAAAGTTTAGACATGCGCATAAGATCGATTACTAACAGTTTCGTGACCGTCAAATTACCGTACAAAAGTCAGCTGTTGGAACAAACCTATAGTCAACTAGAACGCGCATCAACTGATTTTGCATCAGTTTGGAAATGATGCAGCTTCAAATATAATGAGGCCTATTGTATAGAAACTTCAAATACTTGTCCAGAAAAACTCTACGTTCTATAAATTATTTTAATATGAAAACATTTTCCTCTCATTATAAAATATTGTTGGATTTATACACTTTTTCAAATATTACATAAATAATTTTAACACTATAACATAACTCCTGATGTACAAGGTCCCTCATTTGGAAATTGAGGAGGAAGGTTACCCTGAGTCCAAGTTATCAGACTGTGTTCTGGCATCTGTGAAGCTTGGAAATGATCATTGAGCAGCATTTGCGAAAAATGTACATGCCTCTGATATGCTTCGTTCTCGTTAGCCATGTCGTTGCATATTCTATAGAGATCTGAAAAAATATTTATCCATAGATTTATATTACTAACTAGATGGCGAATCTGTCAAAAATTTTTAGGCTTACGGCGGCCATTTGCAGTTTGGGTTGGATTTGAGAGGTGTCAATTTTTCAACGAATTGAAATAGTAGAATTACCGACATTACACCGTGTTTAAATGAACTATAGTGTATAATCATCATAATGGTACATTATTTCAATAACTAATCACACGAATCGGAAATATTTATTATTCTATATACAGGTTTGGAAATTCACATCTCAAACATACGTTATACAATCATAGATTTATAATACTAACTAGATGGCGAACCTGTCAAAAATTTTGAGGCAAACGGTAGCCATTTGCAGTTTGGGGTGGATTTGAGAGGTGTCACTTTTTCTATGAATTTAAATATTAGAATTACCATATTCCTTTACTTATTTCAACGAATTAAAATGATTACCAATATTGTTTAATAACTAATCACAAGAATCGAAAATATTTATAATTACCGAAATGTCAGAGTTCACAGAACACTAATATATAGAGTTCGTTTTTCATCACTTCTTTCAAAGGAACGTCTATGTTTCAATCAAAATTCGAGCACAGATGGCATAAAACATCAAAATATTTGTGGTTCACCCCAAACTGCAAATGGCGGCCATTTGCCTCACTTTTTTCTACGTGACTGTAAGGGAGTTCGACGTCCAGTTAGTATTATAGGTCCATGTATACAATGCATCAGACATAGAATTCTTCCGTCCAGTTGCACAGATGAATAGTCGAGATAATCAAGTGCTGTAACACACTGAATTCCGTTGTCTTATTGCAATATTCTGGTCTTGTCTCTCTCTTATCGTTGAGAGGAGCGTATTTCATTCAGTATGGTAGGCAACAGTAAATACTTGACTCGAGTATTACGGACAAATTAAATAATGTCATACGTGTACTGCAGGTTCCCTACCATACTGCGATAATAGAGACAGACTAGACAACTGGACGAAAGAATTCTCTGTCTGATGCATTGTATATCGTATGTTTCAGATGTGAATTTCCAAATCTGTATAAGACGGACAACACATTTGTCTATTATAAATCAAATCGCAGTTACTGATTATTGTTGGCTTCAATTCAATAAACGTAAACGTTTTCCTTACCTTTCAAGATTGCAGAAGCCCACAATTGCACATGGACATCTGGGATCTTACTAGCTAATTGCATTGCAGGAGTAACCATATTCATACTTTCTCTACTATTTCCAAGAGAGAGAAATATATGTCCCAACAATACAAGGGAGCATGAAGTGAGCCTATTTAAATCTTCAGAATTTGCCATCTTCAATGTTTCTCTTAGATATCGTCTAAAAATAAAATTATGCAAAAGTTACAAATTATTGATGTGTCATAAATTCGTTGTCTAGTGAGGGGATCTCACAAACCGGATGAACTAGAACAAAATGAGTGGCACATTTTAGGGCTCGATTTTTGAGAGAATTCATTTTGGTGAAAACCGCAACCTTCTAAGTCAAACCGTTTTCGAGCTATAAAAATGGAAAATGGCGTCAAATGAAAAGTTCTCATAACTTCTTTATTACTGAAGTTACAAACATGAAACTAAAACATACAGGCACTTTTTCAGTAGAATTCATTGAAGTAATCAATTTTTCTTTTACATTTTGTTCTAGCTCATCAGGTTTCTGAGATCCACTCACTAGACAACGAATTTAGGACCTAGTACAAAGCCATTGTTATATACAGTGGAACTCCCCTATAGCGAAAGCGATAAATCCGCAAAAAAATTCGTTATACAGAAAATTTGTTTCCATAGTCGGCAATGTCGCGGTCGACTTCACTGATAAATTTAAGTTTATCATTCAAACTTAAGCATTTGCTTATAGACATTTTCGCACAACTTCCACACTAGCGTAATGGTTTTGTTGAAACCAAACAGCCAGGGGTGTATTTAAATTAAAACTGTTTCAGAAGGATCTCTCTGCCCGCCGTAATGATGTAGTTTGAGGTCGGGATTTATTACGTACGTCCAGAAAAATTCCGGAAGAAACTCACCCTTATACCTTTTTATCAATACCCATTCAAAGAGTGATGTTGAATATTTCGTTAGAGAGAGAATTGGGGTCCGTGAAGTCAGCGAAAAGTTGGAAGCACTAATTCTGAAACTATGACCAATATTTAGTGCTTAATTAGTGCCTATTAGTGCTTCATCAAACTCTCATTGCACCATTATAGTTTTTGAGAAATTGACAATTGAAGTTTCTGGTGCTAACTTCACGCTCAGCACCAACATGTTCAAATTACTTTGAAATTAATATGCCAATATTTAGTGCTTAATTAGTGCCTATTAGTGCTTCATCAAGTTCTTATGTCACCACTGTAGTTTTTGAGAAATTGACAATTGAAGTTCTTGGTGCCAACTTCACGCTCAGCACCAACATGTTCAAATTACTATGAAATTAATATGCCAATATTTAGTGCTTCATTAGTGCCTATTAGTGCTTCTGAAACGGCTGCGATATCATTTTTAGTTTTGAAGTAATTGAGTGTTGTTTTTAGCCGAGCGTGAAGTTAGCGAAAAAGTTGGAAGCACTAATTCTGAAACTATGTCAAATATTTAGTGCCTGGTTAGTGTGAATTAGTGCTTCATAAAGCTCTCATTCCACCATTGTAGTTTTTGAGATAAACGCAAATATATGTTTTTATACTGCGTCGCCATCTATGGGAAATTGGGCGAGTCGTTCCGTCTCGTAGATTCAGCTCATCACGTCGTAATATTATCATTGCCTAAAGGGGCTCACGGACGCACGAGTTGTGTTGCCAAGCCAATTTCAATATCGAAGAAAGAAATTAATTTGTGGGGGCAAAACCATTCTCTGCAGTATATTCATGTAGCGATTATATGAAGTGATGAAATCATTTACGAATACTTTTTGAGTCTTTGTGATGAATAGAATAATAGAGTGAATAAAAGAATAAACTGAAATGAATTGCTCGTGCCATAACAACAAGAGTAGGTAGTAGGTATTGCTTTTTTTTCAATTAAAGTATAAGAATTCCAACAGAAAAATTATCGCAAGAATACTGATCAATCGAAGTGGGATCACTTTTCACTAAATGAGTCGCAATATAAGTAATGTTACAGTTAACATCTGTTAGTTGCTACTCGATAGCTTCTTACAAGTAGTCTTAAATGAAGACGTTTTTCAATAGGATGTTGTCTCTGAGGGATACGAGACACTGACGAGGCCTAATGAGGCCGAAACCGGTCTGTCTCTTCCCTCATTGACAACATCTTGAATAATCATCCCAGTCCGCCAGAAGAAGGTTCTGTGAGCCTATAAATTGAAGATTTTATTCATTTCGATGATTACTATTTTCAATTTATTTATGTTTCAAAAATGCCTAACCCTGCATTAATATAAATTTAACTACCTACTGAATCTCCATTATCAGGGTGTTCCTAAATTGGAGGTACAAACGAAAAGGGCAGATTTCTTAAGTAATTTTAAAGAAAAAAAAGTACCATAAACATGTGACCGTAGACGTTTTGTTTTCGAGATAGCTAAATTTGGCATAAAAACTGAAAATGAATTTGTTCACCATAAGTTACTCGGTGGATTTTTTATGAAAATTGGGATTTTCTGAGGATTTTGAGAGAAGGTTCAGAATTTTTTTCTCGAAATCGGTAGCAGATACGAAAAAACTACAGGAGACCATAAAGTTTAGTATAACAACAAAGCTTCTTTTTACATTTTTTTCAAACTAACTGTGGCCTAACAAGAAATAGTTCTGGAGGAAAACAGGGGACAGTGCACCAGAAAAAGTATCACCCTGTGGATTTGCCATCGAAATTGACATATCATTTGGTGTAAACTCCCAATTGTAATATCTACGCCAAATTTCAGTTGAATATCTTGTAGATAGGTACTATGAAAAAGAACCTGAAAAATATTCAAACTTTAACAACCCGTATCTCGAAAAGAATCTTCCTTCTTCGTTTGTACCTCCAATTTAGAAACAGTTTTTTATCGCACTTTAAATTTTTCTGTTGGAATTCTTATACTTGTTGTTATGGCACGAGCAATTAATTTCACTTTATTCTTTTATTCACTCTATTCTTCTATTCATCACAAAGACTCAAAAAGTATTCGTAAATGATTTCATCACTTCATATAATCGATACATGAATATACTGCAGAGAATGGTTTTGCCCCCACAAATTAATTTCTTTCTTCGATATTGAAATTGGCTTGGCAACACAACTCGTGCGTCCGTGAGCCCCTTTAGGCAATGATAATATTACGACGTGATGAGCCGAATCTACGAGACGGAACGACTCGCCAAATTTCCCATAGATGGCGACGCAGTATAAAAACATATATTTGCGTTTATCTCAAAAACTACAATGGTGGAATGAGAGCTTTATGAAGCACTAATTCACACTAACCAGGCACTAAATATTTGACATAGTTTCAGAATTAGTGCTTCCAACTTTTTCGCTAACTTCACGCTCGGCTAAAAACAACACTCAATTACTTCAAAACTAAAAATGATATCGCAGCCGTTTCAGAAGCACTAATAGGCACTAATGAAGCACTAAATATTGGCATATTAATTTCATAGTAATTTGAACATGTTGGTGCTGAGCGTGAAGTTGGCACTAGGAACTTCAATTATCAATTTCTCAAAAACTACAGTGGTGACATAAGAACTTGATGAAGCACCAATAGGCACTAATTAAGCACTAAATATTGGCATATTAATTTCATAGTAATTTGAACATGTTGGTGCTGAGCGTGAAGTTAGCACCAGAAACTTCAATTGTCAATTTCTCAAAAACTATAATGGTGCAATGAGAGTTTGATGAAGCACTAATAGGCACTAATTAAGCACTAAATATTGGTCATAGTTTCAGAATTAGTGCTTCCAACTTTTCGCTAACTTCACGGACCCAGAGAATTGACTTCGTTTTAGAGGGTGTATTTAACATGGAATTTGGATTCAAGGTGCAATGTCTTGTACGAAATTCGTTATACAGACGTTCGTTATATGGAAGTTCCACCGTATTTCAAACATCATTCTTCTTAAATGTCAAAATACCCAGAAGAATTGAGTGCGCCCTCTATATTTTATTCATTCTTTAAAAAAAACGCACAATTCGAAACACCTTTTGCATTCTTCATTTAATGTATGTACAGGGTATCCCATTTTGGGCACTTTTACGGGATATCTCCGTTATTTTTAACGTTAGCGGGATGCGGTTTTCGCGACAGTGTGCTACTTTTTTGTGAAACTAAAGATGGCGCAATCAGTTTTTTGCATAGCTCTCTTAGTTTTTGCTCTACAAGGGCGGAAATGAAAAGTATCACTTTTTAATCACCTCTCGTATCTCAGTTTGTGCTTAAACTTGGAGAAATGGTTGAAACGCATTCCTATAGATTTTCATTTGTAGAGTCCAGTGGCGTAGTCAGTTTTTCAATTAAACTTTCCGTTTTTGAGTTATTAGGCAAACATACGTTCTTTTAAATGGACACCCTGTATATTATTTTTTATTCTTATCAAGCACAATCTCAGCTTTTCAAAAACATATTTTTTATGCATTTTTTTTCAAATCCAAGCTCAGAATTCAAGATTTTGTAATTAAATTGTCAATAACCAAGTAGTAGGCTATGACTGTTTATTAAAAACAAAAAATAATGTAAAGATTTCGTCAGAAATCGAAAATAATGTTAACATAAATCTAGATCACAAACAAGCATGTCATATTTCTCGTAATTTTCGTAAGCAGCCGTAATGAGAAAAACTTAAAACTGAATCATTAATATGATATAATAAATAATAAAAACTGAGAGAACTGTAAACTTTTAAACCAACCGACAAAGCTTTGACATTTTTTTTGTTTTTAATAAACAGTAATAGAGCCTACTACTTAGTTATTCACAATTGAATTACAAAATCTTGAATTCTGAGCTTGGTTTTGAAAATAAATGGATAAAATAATATGTTTTTGAAAAGCTGAGATTGTGCTTAATAAGAATAAAAAATAATATACAGGGTGTCCAATTTAAAAAACATATGTTTTGCCTAATAACTCAAAAACCGAAAGTTTAATTGAAAAACTGACTACGCCACTGGATTTTTACAAAAAAAATCTATAGGAATGCGTTTCAACCATTTCTCCAAGTTTAAGCACAACTGAGATACGGGAGGTGATTAAAAAGTGATACTTTTCATTTCCGCCCTGTATAGCAAAAACTAAGAGAGCTATTCAAAAACTGATTGCGCCATCTTTAGTTTCACAAAAAAGTAGCACACTGTCGCGAAAACCGCATCCCGCTAACGTTAAAAATAACGGAGATATCCCGTAAAGTGCCCAAAATGGGATACCCTGTACTTACTTAGCCTCATTGTATCTGCATTGAAAGAAAGCATGTAGTCCCTGAACATAATAGGCTGCCGCTTTCAAACTGTGGGAATGAGAGGGAAGTGCCTCCGGATTGATCCTGTCATGCAAAGCATTGAAGTCGGTTTCCCTTTTCGTTCTTAAGTATACTATCGCTAAATTTAGATTTGCGAAAGTCCATAATTCCTTGTCTCTGGGTATCTGAAAGGATATAATTAAAATTATAAATTAAAAATTTATTAAGGGTTTTCCAATAAGAGGTGTTATTTGAATAGCCCGCTATTTCGGTAGATGTCATGTTTGAAGCTGTCATTTTTCTACATTTGACAAGTAGAAACTACGCCATTAATAAAAATGGAACGATGCAAGCTTCAAGAACGCATTGAAATTATTAAAATTCACTAGAAAAATGGTGAAAATTTGCCAGAGACGGTTTGTAAAACTCAAACATTTTTGGGTTGTCGTGAAGCACCTTGTCGGACCGCAATAAAGAGATTGATGGAAAAATTCGAGCTGTTGGGTCAAGTTAGTGATGTGAAGAATAAAACTCGTGCACGTCGCTTAAGAACAGCCGAGAATATTGCTGCTGTAGCCGAAAGTGTTGAAGAAAACCCTGGTTTGTCCATTCCTCGTCATTCTTTGGAATTAGGCATTTCACAAACGTCTTAACACCGTATTTTGCATAAAGATTTGGGTCTAGAGTCTTATTAAGTTCAGTTAACACATAACTCGAGCAGGCCAATCATCAACAACGTCGTGTCTTCGCGGGTCGTTGAAATTCATTAAAATGATCCGGAATTCCATCGAAAAATCATCTTGAATGATGAGGCCCATTTCCACCTCGGTGGCTTCGTCAACAGGCAAAATTGTCGCATCTGGGGCTCGGAAAACCCAAGAGTTATTGTTGAAAGGCCTCTCTATCCTCAACGTTTGACTGTTTGGTGCGGTTTATGGTCCGGCGGAGTCATTGGATCTTACTTTTTCGGAAAGGAGGTTGGAGCAACAGTTTTGGTGAATGGATTGCGCTGAGATGATTAATGATTTTTTATGGCCGAAATTGGATAGTATTGATCTGGATAAGGTTTACTTTCAACAAGACGACGCTACGTGCCACACAAGCAACGAAACCATTGATCTTTTGCGGGAAAAGTTTCCGGACCGTGTTATCTCTCGAAGAGTTGATCACAATTGGCCACCGAGATCTTGTGATTCAACACCTTGCGACTTCTTCTTTTGGGGCCACGTGTAAGAGAAGGTCTACGCCAATAGCCCAGCGTCGATTCAAGACCTCATAGATGGAATTCGTGAGGCTATCGAGGACATAGGGCAGCCACTTTGCGATTTGGTTATCGAAAATTTTATTAAAAGAATATGGTCCTGTAAGCGTGGTCGTGGTGGTTATTTGCCTGATGTTATTTTCCACTATTAACGGCATAGCTTCTTCTTTATAATGAAATAAACATCCGATCATTTATATTGAAAAATGGCATTTTTTTTAATATCAAATAACACCTCTTATTGGAAAACCCTTTATATCAAACTGTCTCGATACCTACTGATACGCATTCAGAACACTTAAAATCACCATCAAAATTATCAATTATAATCAAACTTACATTTAATGTGACATGAATTGGGCTTCTGCTGCCTCCATGCAGTTCATGTTCATTGAATACAGTCCTAACAGGGTGTGCAATTGTGGCCAATGACACTCTAACAATCGTGGGTTCTGTCGACATAAACTAACTACTGTTGAAATTTCTTGAAGTGCCTGCGTTTTGTTACCCATAACTAAGTGGCACATTATGATATGTTCCAACAGCATCAATTGAAATGTTGACAGAATTGGTTTATTATCTACAACTGTAAGAAAAAACAACAGAGATTAAGCTAACTTATCGAATTTCGGTGACCAGCAGATATCGACCAGATTTTTAAGTCATTGTATTCATTGAGTTTTCCTGAACAACATTAGTGAAACTAACAGGTGGAGTTCTGTCTTAGTTTACAAAATATGGGCCCCCAAAGTTCCAAAAATGTTCCATCTTCACGTCGCTTTTTTCAATTTAAAACCACAAATTCACTGCTCCAATTTAATCTATAAATCACCTTCGAACTTTCAAATAACTATACGATTAGTTTTATTTCAGGTATATTCAATAATTAATGCAGAAACATCGAAATTCTAGAGGTATCACATATCCTCAAATTCTGAGGAAATCCTGCCGTTCTTCATGGTAAGTTTGGCACCACTGCTCTGTCCTTCAGCGGGTGAGATATCAAATGATGGCGGGATTTACGGGAATGCATCGTATCATATTCGCGGGAATGAATCTGCGGCAGTGCCAAATCTACAATTAAAAACGGCGGGCTTTCCTTAGAATTTGTGGATATGTGATACCTCTAGAATTTCGATGTTTCTGCATTAATTATAGAATATACCTGAAATGAAACTAATCGAAAAGTTATTTGAAAGTCCGAAGGTGATTTATAGATTAAAAAGGAGCAGTAGAGTTGTGGTTTTATAGTGAAAAAAGTGACGTGACGTTGAAACATTTTTGGAACTTTGGGGGTCCATATTTTCTAAACTAAGACAGACCCCCACCTGTTGGTTCACTAATGATGTTCATGAAGACTCAATGAATACAATGACATCAAAATCTGGTAGATATCTGCTAGTCGTCGGAGTTCAAATATAAAAATATATTCTATATCTTAACTTACTTTTTAATTTTTCTATTTGCATCAACGCCTTATCTGTATATTTTTGAGCCTTTTCCATGTAACCAGCTTGAACACTGTGCATCACTGTAACTAAATAGACCAAAACATACAAATGCTCCTTAGGCATCCATAAAAACATATCGCCGGCACTCGGTCCCGTGAAAACTAGAATAAATAATTTCAACATATTATACAAGACATCTGAAAACACAATGCATGAAACTTGAACGTAGCTTAGTCAATAAAGTAATAAAAAAATTCTAGAGATATCCTGAAACACTATATTCCGTTCATGAAAGTTTGAGCGCATAGTAGGCGTTTGTTTATTTATCTGAAGTTGGCAGTATTTGCTGGCATAACGTAAAATAAAGTCAACGTTGCCGAATGTACCCGGCCTCGTCCGACGAGCTTGCGAGTTATCAGAGAACTCTATGAAATATTGACAACATTGCGTATCAATCTGACAAGAAAATAAACAACATAACCTAAAATTTTGATATACAAAGTAGATTATGCCAAATTTCCATGGCCAACCGAGGGCTCAACCTTCTGTGAACGGACTATATGTACTTATTTTAAAAGTGTAATTTTCGACGTAAAATGTGAATTGTTACTTCAACCCCCTTCCGAATGGCATGTACTGAGCATTGAACTCAATAAACACATGGAACGGCCTCGCGATCCGGATGAAGTGAGGCCGACTGAGATAGAATGTCAGAGTGTGATGATGATCCCACAATGGTGGGGGTCTCCATCGTAATCTTGCGCGATTCAAAAGCGGGAGTATCATCCGATTTCAAATGGAGAGTTCTACAAGTATGTAGAAAGAGAAAATGATTCCTCAATTGCCCCATCTCTCTCCCACACTTTTGGACACACGTTTAGTCGATTTCTGCTGCATCGCGAGGCCGTTCCATGTGTTTATTGAGTTCAATGGTACTAAGTGATCAGAATTGGTGATCCCTGCACTACAACTTTTTAACTTCAACAGATACAAAAAAATTTGAGAAAAGCTCTGAGCAGGTGCTTTTGAGCGCAAAAAAGGTACATACCGTCATCACTCCCCATAATAGTCTGAATACTTTGCTGTAACTGCTTCAAACAAGGTTTAACACTTTTTACTTGTCCACTCATGAGATAATGGCAAACCTAAAACAAATTGTTAATTGTTGTTAATTTCGTGAAAATTCATGTACAGATTTGCTTCATACAAACAGGGATAGTGAAAAAGCCGTTGGATTGATCAATCAAAATTAACATGTTCACTTCAACTACGAGATAACTAGTAGATTGCGATCTCTGCCTGGACGCCAACTACGATCTCAAAGAATATCAGTCTTCTGCACTTTCATTCTGACCAAATGAGTCAGTTGGTGAAATATTATACAGATTTGGTAACTCACATCTGAAACATACTATATGCAATGCATCAGACAGTGAATTCTTCCATCTAGTTGCACAGATGACTAATCGAGAAGAACACGTGCTTTAACTGAATGAATTCCGTTGACTTATTGCAATAACCTAGTCTTGTCTCTCTCTTATCGCAGAATGGTAGGGAACCTGCAGTACACGTATAGAATTATTTAATTTGTCAGGCTGCCCGTAATACTCAAGTATTTACTGTTGCCTACCATACTAAATGAATTATGCTCATCCCAACGATAAGAGAGAGACAAGACTAGAATATTGCAATAAGACAACGGAATTCTTTCAGTTACAGCACTTAGTTATTTCGACTATTCATCTGTGCAACTAGACGGAAGAATTCTCTGTCTTATGCATTGTATATCGTATGTTTCAGATGTGGATTTCCAAACCTGTATTTTAAATAGTAATATGTAGAGACCGGATTTGCATTTGCATATTTAACACATTTTTCGGCGCTATTTGTATATTTCAGCTAAGATCCAGTTATGATGCATATTTTCAGTACATATTTGCTTCCCTGCGTTCTAAAATGCGATAAAAGTGCAGATCCGACCAAATTCCACAAAATATGAGTACTATTGAGTACTAACTCTAATAATTGTGACTTTTGTCAGATTGGCGAATCACTTTTAACGCATTGCGGAACGCAGTATTAGTACCCGCGCGCTACGAAAATATCCAAATAATGAGTGAAATATGCCAAATGAACTCCACGTTGCCATTGCCATTTTTAAATAATCTTCAAGAAAAGTTTGAAAGGATATTGAAAGGAAATCCAAGTTTCGAAGATTTGTCTCTTATCAAGAGTAGAACATAGCACCAAGGTTCAAATTCTCACCAGTTACGTCCGTGGTTGTGGAGCGAATCTTTCCACATACAAAAATATTCAAAATGATCGAAGACAGAATTTAAAAATTGAACATTTGGAACAATATTTAATGTAAACGTTTACAAAAACATTAAATTAAATCAAATTTTAACACCATATCATTAAGAGTTAGTGGTATGTTGATTTTGAAATAAAAATTACTTTTCTCCCCAAATTCATTTTTTAAATATTGCATATTTGCCTATTTTCGTGCATATAACAACGTTTTTATGTTGCATATAATCCTTTCTCTAGTATATGATTAATTATATTTAGTATCATGAAGGAAAAGCATTTGATAATCAAAAACTTGTGATTGGAAAAAAAGCATTAACCAACTAATATCAGATATCAGTACTCATTAAAATTCATATCGCGTATATTGCCAATAAATTACATTAATTTTTATTTCCCAAATTCACTAGCTTTCTGAAGAGTTTCAGTTGGAAAAACATGAAAATTGCCATAATAATAAAACATATCTGATTTTTTTTTCCCCCGGATATCATCACATCCATCATAAGTGGAAGAAAGACTTCTCATCAAAAGGTAAGTATAGTCCGTTCACTAAAGTTTGAGTGCATAGTAGGCGTTTGTTTATTTATCTGAAATTGGCAGTATTTGCTGTCATAACGCAAAATAAAGTCAACGTTGCCGAATGTACCCGTCCTCGTCCGACGAGCTTCCGATTATCAGAGAATTTATGCAATATTGACAACATTGCATATCAATCTGACAAGAAAATAAACAACATAAGTTCAAATTTTAATATACACAGTGGAATATGCCAAATCTCATGGCCAACCGACGGCTCAAACTTTCGTGAACAGACTATAAATGATATTTACCTGGAGTACGAGGTAATAAACTTTTAGATATTCTTTTTGATATGGTGCTCCTGTCCAGCTCTCAATCAGATGACCTGCTTGACTTAGAACAACTTGTACTTCTTGTATCTTTTTATCGATTAACAGTAACTAAAATAATAATCAAGCATTACACAAGAATTTAATCTGATTCATATTAGTGATGTTCTTTCGAACTGAACGAAGGGATTTATATAACTTCAATCAGAAAGATCAGTTGAAGCGATCGTTCTTTCGTTTTCAATCAGTTCCCCCTTCCACAACTCTAAAGTGATTGCAAGTGATTATTCTAATCGCGGAATAAGTTCCATCAGTTCAATCAGTACGAAAGAACACTACTATTGTAACATGCACATGTATGAATCTATTTTTATGATAATACAGTTACTCACCATTCCTTACTTAATAAAAATAAAACTCTCGTATAGTACGCATTTGAAATATGGGCATAATCCACACCAACTCCAAGCAAACTGCTCGCTAGTTGATAATCCTTTTCTGTTGCATGAATTTGCTGAAACAGACCCAATGAAATTGACGTTATTTTGTAAGAGAAAGCTTCTTACTGCGAGTTGAAATATCAGTCTACAATGCCAATAAACATTATGTTGTGACAATTCGATAGCTTTCCTCAAAATTGGCTTCGATAAAGGGATTTGTTGCTGTTGTTCATATAACTCTGCTAATACACTTGCAGCTTCAAATTTAACGTCATCAATGTATTAATCACTTGGGAAAGATGCCACTGAAAAAGTAATGTTATTACAGAGTAGTAAATAGGTTTCATTGAACGTACTGCTTGTTCCAAATGGTTTTTAGCCAAGTCTATATTTTTTGTATGTGTCATAAAATATTTCCTAATTGTAAATGGGTCCTTGCTTCTACTCTGGGAGGCGGTTTAAAATTAAAAACTGCCTGTAAACACTGAATGCATTGTTTGATCATGGGGGTACTGGATGTCCTAAAATATTCAGCTAGACCTAATAAGGATAAGTACCAAGCATCTTGCGAAGATGCCATTTCAGATATAATTCAAGTTCTATAAAATAAAACAGCTACATATTCCCTTTTCATTACTATTTTAATTGAATAACTTCTTTTATAACTCATTTCTTTCTAAAGCTAACATAAACAAATTAAAAATTCTATGGCTTGATTGGAAACCACAGAACATAATATAGAACATTGGCGAATCCAAAAATCTAGACGCCCTCTGGTGGAATTATCCCGAACCTACTTTGTCAGTACTGTTTCACTGTTTAGTTTTTGTCTCGACTTACGAAGTGTTTTTTTATCATTATTTGGAGTAATTATATTGTGGTTATTGTTATATTGTACTGGATTTTGCAGCAAAAATATTGAGTAAGGAAAAATATCCGAAAAGGTATTTATATTAGTGCTTTCAAATGAATATATAGAGGTGCCCCCAAATAATTGAAAACGGTGTTCAAGCTCAAATAGTGCTCCATTGTTCCTGTTGAATTACTGTCTATTTCGCCAAGGATTAGAATGAAAGAATCCATTTTTTCACCTTAATTTTATAACTTTATACAGCATTAACCACAATCCACTTATTTAATTTCAATATGTCCAATAAATATATAGATTTTCAAGAAAAACGTACAAAAACCTCTATCTCGCCATACTATCTTGAAATAGTACTGACAAACGTCCATAGATAAAATATACAACGTCAAAGTTTGTTTACAGATCGCAGCGCCCTCAATGTTAATTGGATTCGCCAATCATTGAATCTAACCATAGATAAGATGAAATCTCAGTTCTTTCTTATACATATATACAAGTGGTCACTATGGACTTTGGACCTTCTGCGTATTTGGCGGCAAATTTAAATGTATGTAGTACGTGCCCGCCTAGCCCCTGTACTGGAACCATGCGGACACCCCTCGAAATTCAATAATTCCATCGCCCCAACTGGTTTTTATGAACGTGAAATGTCACGCGTGTTGCTAGTGTAGTAGGCAGCTCCTCTGAGCTCGCACTTCTTAGTTCTTCTTCTTCTTTGTTGATCTTGAGGTTATAACCAAAACTGACAGGTCCATAGAAATAAAGAAATATCAAAAATTCTGTAGTCTTGTGTTTATAATTTTGATTCCCTATTTTCAATTTCGAAAGAAGTACAAAATTATCCATCTAATAACATTATGACCTGCTCATTAAATAAATGTTAGTATCAATTGAGGTATTGCACAGTTTAAGGAAGTAATTCCAGCTGGTAATGACATGAACACAGAAGGAACCCAGTTGCTCTCATCTGAAAGGGAAAAATTCAGAAAAATGAATGATTCTGCCCTTCCCCCCATTGATATTTCAAAAGATAAATTCCCTTGTTGTATTGTTTGGACTCCTATACCCGTGCTAACTTGGCTATTTCCATTTATTGGACATATGGGTATAGCTCTTTCTTCTGGTGTTATACGAGATTTTGCTGGGCCATATTATGTATCAGAAGATAGCATGGCCTTTGGGAGACCAACGAAGTATTGGCAAATGAATCCTTTTTTGGCCAGAGGAGGTATATCGGGTTGGGATAACGCAGTTACCGAAGCTTCGGAAATTTACAAAGGACGAATGCATAATTTGTTTTGCGATAACTGTCACTCCCATGTAGCTACTGCTTTAGATATAATGAAGTATAACGATTCTTCTAAGTGGAATATGGTGAAATTAGCTTTTTTAATTTTGATTTACGGGAAATATGTGAGTTTTGGTAGATTTATGAAAACATGGATTCCATCCGTATTATTTTATACTATTATTGTCTGTATAGCGTTCAATTTAGTTTGAATAATTTAATATTTGTACATAATAAAGTGAGAATTTTATATAGATAGAGTTGTAAATAATAAACCTGATGGTGATGGTGCTTTCATGGTTGTCCATATAGTATTACTAGAAGCCTGTTTCTAGGTTGAACTGAGCGCATTTTCCTCCTGTACTTGCATTTTAGATATGCTGGTATAAGAAGCTAATGGTTCTGTGAAATTTCTTTGTGTCCAGAAGAGAAATAATTCTCCAAATTTCATTACGAACATTATACCTCGCTAGCATATCTTCCCGAAATAAATTGAGTCCATCAGTCTGCCTGAAGCTCTCCAAATCCTTTCTCGTTGACTATCACTTTGTGAATCGAATCGTACAGAAAGTACGTTACGCCACTGTGGTGAAAGACTGCCTTGGTAGTGTTCTGCCTATACTATATATACTACTACTACTACTACTATATACTATATAACTATGTCCAGGTGATAACCGAGCTACTCTTAAAGGTCTTCTCTGCCTTATTTTAGGTTACCAAGATAAGTGAATCACCTAAGTTGAGAGTCAATGAGAGTTGAAATTCTGAGAGACTTCATATCAAGATATTTCATTCAGTACATCAAAAAATTTGAATTTGATAGCTATTTTTGAATATTTTTTACTTACGAAATTACATAACTAATTTTGTATACATACGTAGCAAATCCTTCAACATAAAAATATCTTACATTAATCTCAGTCATTTAATTCTGTTAGAAATATCTGCAATTTCATAGCACCAGGTTGTTCCATATAAAGTTTCACCATTCTTCCATGAACTATGCTACACAGCGCTTTACAATTGTTAAGTTGCATTCCTGAGAGGAACATTAGAAATTTTTTTATGTCTATTGTAGAGCTTACAGCTTGCATTGCTTCATCTTCATTTGTGAAGTCGATATCGTGATTGTTCGAAGTCAGGCCAACTAAAATATGAAAGTCTCTGAATACTAAAATATGCTACGTTAAATCAAAATGAAAATGTAAACACCACGCATCGAGTAACTAAACACTAACAGACAACGTTGCCAAACTGACAGAATTTTCTGCAACAGAGCTAGCCGTTAGTATCAGAGTAGTAAACCAATTATCCTAATAAAGAAACGGCACAAGTTTGCAACAACTAATGTTGTTCGCGTTCATAAAAAAATTCTACTTGGTTGTGTTAACAAATGCGCAAGGCATCTCTAGGTCTACTTTTTAATCACATTATGGAAATCTGAAATTTATTCTACAACTGAAGGTGTTCTCAATGATAATTATTTTTATCAGAATTATGCATGCATATGTTATCTACTTTCAACGTTTTTCTTCAATACAGATGTTTTTTCCCAGCAGGAATAAAAAAAGATGAGATTATCAGATTCTCAATGTATTGGCTCCATTATGAAATCAGTTGTTCTCGATCAATTCTAGTGATCATAGTTTTTCTTTCGTTTGATTTCTACACTCGATCGCTATGCAACGCGAAACACGCAGTTTGACCCAAGAGGAATGTGCCCAAGCGGTAGTTTTGCGAGAACAAGGGTGAACATACACAAGAATTGCAGAAAGGTTGGAGTTTGCCATACAAGTATGTCCAAAATGTTGCAGCGATTCAGGGAGACAGGTATGAATGTCCGAAGACCAGGAGAGGGTAGACCACAGGTAACAACTGCCATTCAAGAACTTTACTTGAGAGTTTTCTCTTCGTTGAGACAACGGTTTGCGACCGCTAGCCTTCTTCAAAATCAGCTTGAGCGAACTCATGGGGTGCAAATTAGCACTCAGACAATAAGAAAACGCCCTGAGAATATGATTGAAGGCCTCGTGTCGCGGCAAGAGGCACAGCCCATCGGAGGGCGCGTTTGGATTGCCAGAGAGCATATCCATTGGAAGAGGCTGACTGGGAAAGAGTTCTCTTTACAGATGAGTCTAGATTCTGCCTTTACCATTGTTATCGCGTTCTGTTGTATACAGACGTAACATGAAAGATATGCTCAGTGCAATTTCCTGAATACTACTGGTTTCTGGGGAGAATCTATTATGGTATGGGGTGGAATATCTTTGACTGCTCGCACAGACCTAGTGGTCGTTGATAATGGAGCTATGAATGCTGATAGGTAAATAAGGAACATTCTTGAAGAGCATGTGGTGTCATTTGCCCCATACATTAATGAGAATTTCATTTTTATGGACGATAATGCTAGACCCCATCCTGCGCGCATCGTTCAGGAGTACCTTGAAGTCTCTCGAATGGAATGGCCAGCAAGAAGTCCAGATCTCATTCCGATTGAGCAGGATTGGGACAACTCAATAGAAGGCTGAGAAGTTCAGAAAATCATCCAGCTACTCTTAATGACTTAGGAATCCAACTCAGAGAAATCTGGGAAGGATTAGATCAGAACATTAAAGATCACTCATTTTGAGTATGAACCGTCGTTGCCGAGCTGTGATTAAATCACTTATCAGCATTCCAGTATTTTGAAAATTGTTTATTTCTCTTCTTTCACATAAGATTCGGTGAATCCTGAATTTTTCTTCCATCTAATGTGTCTTGTTTCGTTCAAAACCTTCCGGAGAGAACATAAAAAATAAGTTAAAAAGTCAATGTAGAGTTAACTTTCATTGAAATTGAGATTTTCAGAATGTGCGTTAATTATCCAACTGGAAAATCACGCAAGATTGTTTCAATACTTTACCTGCAAAACTCTCTAGGCTCAAATCAGGAAAATGTGAGGATATTGTTACAGTATTCGTTTTTATCTGAAGAATTAATCTTCCACTTTTACTTGCTGAAACTATCAATTGATGACTCATATTTTTCATTCTTTCCACTATATTTTTCAAGTGTTTCAAAGGGGGCATAGATATCGTAACCTTCAAAGCAATAAAGTTACTATATGTGTTGGTGAGGATCTAGCTAACTTACATGGAAATCATTGAATCTTGGTTCTTCATAATTACTCCAATGTTTCCTAGAAATCACTTCTACGCGAATATCATGCACACATTGCCTGTTTGAATGTCTTCATTGGCCTTAAAATAAATTTTTGTTACGACTGAGTTTTTTATATTTGACTAACTTACCAATTCCATTTCTAGTGTTATACAAGGAAACTCCTTATTAGTGAGTTTTATCTTTAAATTCTTTACATTTTGCTTCAAAACCGATACAGATCTTGCTAACAAAGCTTCAAAAGATAAACCATATAATTAGAACAATAAGACAATATCAATTTGCATACAAACCTGTTGAAAACTCTAAATATATTTCATTGTATTCAGTGCTAACTCCACAACATTGTATTCCTTGAAATAAAATTAACAGGCAAATTTAACCAAACTAAAGGACGCCTTGGTCCTGAATCCTCTTCCGAAACAATGAAATAAACATTTCGAGGAGTAATTCTCATAACACATTCTTTGAAAACTTGGATAAGCTAGTTGCAATATCTGAAATCGAAAATAAAGGAAAACAAAATATTAGTATGGAAATATTTGAAATTATAACCAATAAATCTGAACGACTCAAACAACATTGAATTTATATTGAATATCTTACTCATAAAATCCCGCATAGCAGTGGAATCTGAAATAAGACCCCTGAACTTCATTTTTATTATTTATCATATTATTTTGACCAAATTTCGAGTAAAATTCAAACGAATAAACCCATTCGCGCTCTTCTCAGGAGATTTTTTTGAATTTTTAAACCACAGAAAATAAAATATTTTGTAAACATCGAACAAATTCCTAACCAACATTTTGTGTTCTATGTTCTTAAGTGTCAAGTTTATTAAATTTCTATGGTTTATGTTCCTTATAAATAATGTCATTTCACACCAATTCTGTGGTCTTATCAATCTAATCATAGAATTGAAAGTATTTACGAATGGAATAGTTCAATTGCAACACTCTATTATAAAAAATATTCTAGAATATCTTTGGATATTATAATTTATTGAATGATTGAATTATTTACTTTGATAGGGATTGCTCTTAAGATTTAATTAATTAGAGCCATTTTTTGTTCCACAATGTGATAAAATCTTCAGTAGACCAGTAGTACAGTAGCTCTAGGCACCTAAGTAACCTAATTTTTCCAACCTAGAATGTATTCCGTAAATCAACTTGGTTGGTTTGGTTGGTAATTTTCTGTTCCGTAAATATGAAATTCTCGGTTGGTTTCTGCGAACAGTTTATTTACGGAATCCGGTTACAGAAAAAGCGGTATATTCAGGAACCAGAACAACCAAGGATTTTCTCTTTTTCTTCGTTTCTTTGGTTTGTTATTGTTTTTTTTTGGGATTTAGGTTATTTGATGAATATCATTATTTCAGAGTTGAATCGTTGTGCTTGCTGTGATTTTTTGTTTCTGTGCTGTGATTTGTGTTGTTGAATTAGACTGAATATTTTTTTCATTGTATGTCGTGTCGATTTATTTTCAGATTTTTTTGTTTCGTTAACTTCAGATTTTTTAGCATTTTTCTGATGTATTTCTTCCTTGTAATATGTTGTATTAAATATATATTTTATCAATGCATTTTTTCTCATTACAAAAGAAATATTCGTAGTACCCTATTTTTTAATTGCAAATATCAAAATAACTAAACTGAACAATATTTACTTCATGGTAAAACAAGCAGGATAAAATGTACTTTAAGTACTTTTCAATTTTTTTAGTGAACAATATTTGGTTGAATGAAAATTTTTCTGTTTTGTATACCCAAATGATTCCTTCTTCTGTTGACATCATTTTCATCTTCCAGTTCCTGTGGACTGTTCTAAATTATTTTGAAGTTGAACCTAACCTAAATAATAGTCAGACAAGCAACCGAAATACGTTCCGTAAATAAACTTCAACCAAACACAACCAGAGATGACCGCTGTCAAATATTATCAACCGGTCTGGTTTCATATCGGTTGATTTACGGAATATATGCCTAGTGAATAACCATGCCTAGCACTTTTTTTTATGTTCTGTGCCTAGCACTAGCAGTTTCACCACTTTCACCCCCCTGTTTGCAACTAAAGAGTACCGATAATTGCATCATGGGCACATACAACACACAGTGCACCTTTTCTCAGATCTTGAAGTCGAAGTCAGAACTTGAGGATGAACCTAAGAAAAAATCAAGAGAAGATTGGAGAAAGCTAAAGAACTAGAAGAGGCTAGAAAAGCTGGTACGGCTCCTGCTGCAGTCGATGAAGAGGGTAAAGACATCAATCCCCATATTCCTCAGTATATTTCTTCAGCTCCTTGGTACTATGGTACCAGCGGACCAACTCTAAAACATCAAAGACCACAGGAAGAGAAGCAAAAATCTTTCTCTAATATAGATGAATGGTATAAGAGAGGAGTTGATACTTCTAAGGTTATTACAAAGTATCGGAAAGGAGCATGTGAGAACTGCGGGGCTATGACACACAAGAAAAAAGAATGCATGGAAAGACCGAGAAAAGTTGGAGCCAAATTCACCAACGCCCAAATTGCTCCTGATGAGTACATTCAGAATAATTTGTTATTAAGTTATGATGGTAAAAGAGATAGATGGAGTGGATATGAGCCATCAGAACATAAAGCAGTAATTGAAGAATTCCAGAAAATTGAAGAAGCAAAGAGACAGTTGAAAGCTGAAAAATTGAATGCTGGTGAAGACTCCGATGAAGAAAAAGATGAAGACAAGTATGTGGATGAAATTGACATGCCAGGTACTAAAGTAGACAGTAAACAAAGAATTACAGTACGTAATTTGAGAATTCGTGAAGATACTGCCAAATATCTGAGAAATTTGGATCCAAATTCAGCTTTCTACAGATCCCAAAACTAGATCATGAGAGAAAATCCCAACCCCGGGAGAGATGATGTATATGCTGGGGAAAATTTTGTAAAATTCACAGGAGATACTCAGAAACACTCAACTGCCCAACTATTTGCTTGGGAAGCTTATGAGAAAGGTGTAGATGTACATCTTTTAGCAGAACCCACAAAATTAGAACTTCTCCAGAAGGAATCGATAAGAAAAAAGATCAGTTCAAAAGCCAAGTACACAAGAGTGTTTTAGAGAAGTATGGAGGTGAGGAACATCTAGAAGCACCTCCTATGGCTCTGCTTCTTGCACAAACAGAAGATTATATAGAATACTCAAGGTCAGGGAAGTAATCAAAGGACAAGAAAAGAAATGATCAAGTCCAAATATGAAGAAGATGTCTACATAAACAACCATACATCAGTATGGGGTTCTTTTGGCAATGTGGGCAATGGGGATATAAATGCTGTAAATCATTCATCAAGAATTCATATTGCGAATCAAACCTAGCCACTCCTAAAACAATCATAGAGCCTGAACCAGTTGAGGAGATGTTGAAGCTGATTCAACTGATTCCTCTAGTGAGTCATCATCAGACGATGAATCCAAGAAAAAGAAAGAGAAAAATAAACAAAAAAGAAGAAGCAGAAGGAGTCAAAGAAAAGAAGAATAAAGAGTTGACTAAGGAAGAAAAACTGAAAAAAGCCCTGAAAGCTGAGGAAGAACATCAAAAGAAAGTTAAGGAACTATATCGATTGATGAAAGAAAAAGACCATATAACAGCATGTATGAAGCGAAAGAACCTACAGAGGAAGAAATGGAGGCCTATCGTCTGAAGAGAAGAAGAGATGAAGACCCAATGAATCAATTTTTATGAATAAATTTAAAATTACAATTTTATCTATACAACTTTTTCTTTAACTTATTTATAGTAATTTTACCTCTACAACAATATATTTTTACTTATTTATTCTGATTGATCTTTAATTTTATCTATACAACTTTTATTTTTTACTTATTTATTTTATTT
This sequence comes from Propylea japonica, assembly GCA_013421045.1. NCBI lineage: Eukaryota > Metazoa > Arthropoda > Insecta > Coleoptera > Coccinellidae > Propylea > Propylea japonica. The sequence continues at coordinate 5,866,153 of CM024240.1, forward strand.
ACATAACAATATATTATACATTTTTACATTTGTTGTGTTTATACAACAATTTTAATTTGTACCTTCGTGTTTTGTTTTTTCACGCATATATGTGTTGGTTGGAGCTCTCCTGTTCTGTTGTTCGTTTTTTTCGATTCTTGTATTTCGCTTCTTGTCTGTGATGGTAAAGCGTCTTGCGTTTTGTGGTTACCATAGGGAGGTTCAGGCCTCTGGACTTAGTTACTTCATCTCATTTTTGTATATTTTCATGTATTGTATTTGCGATAATTTTTTATGTAATTTTGTTGTCAAAACAAGTGTTCAATCACTTATCAACCTCGTTTGTTCAATGATGTTCAGATTTTAAACGTAATTATTTCCTTGTAAAGATTTCTTGAATAAACTTATTATTATTATTATTATATTGATTTGTATTATAAAACAATATAATAACTTAATGCCTAATTAGGTTTTATTTTCAAACTATAAGAATATTATTTTGATTACTAATTAGATCTTTTTCTATTTATTCATTACAAGATAATCTACAAATCAATTAAATAAATTATTCCTGTGAGACTTTAACATTCCAATAAATTTTGCATAAAGCTCTAGTCCTGCATAAATCTCTCTTTGGAGAAATTCATTGCTCACTTTTTAGAGACAAAATTTGTTTACCTACATCTGGTGTTATATTGGTGCACTTCCACAACCCTCTGCATGAGCTATTTATTTTTTGTTAGTTTATTACTAATATTATATAAGTTTACCCCGGTTTAGAATAAAAAGTTCAGTAAATCACGTGTTCCTAGTGTCTCCATAAAGTAGTTACTGGAGTTTGTGTTTAATAATCGTACCTGAAAGGGTTGACTCGTTTGGAAGCACCTGATTTCTTCGTAGTATTCATTTTTTATTTATTTTCCTATATCTCTTATATAACTCAGTACTGATTCAATATGAGGGATAGAAAAGTATTTCGCATCAGAGAGGTCATCGATTTCTGACCTAAATGCAAAACAAGGCTCCTCACTTATTCCGATAGTGGAGCAAACTATCTTGTGTAGTTGATAGTTTAAAGAGGGGTTACAGTTCACTGCGACCTTAAGGTCTATTGTGCCCCCTTACAGAGCTGTTCTGGCCAAAAAACCTTCACAGTTCGCCTTCCAGTTCCAGAGATCTAATGAAATCTAGTAACTGTGAAGGCTTCAACGAGGCTAGTTCCTCACTCTTACAAGTTTCTCGTCCAAGGCATTTCTTCCTCAGGCTTGTAATGCCAAGGCATTCCGTGACTAGGTGAATGGGGGTTTCTTCTCTCCTCCTCCCCACAGAACCTACACTCGTCAGTGTCCGACAATCCCATCCTCAACAGGTGCTTCCTGAGGCGACAATGTCCTGTAAGAAAGCCAGTGAGGAGTGCAATTGCTTCTTACCAAGATCCAGATATCTTTTGGATCCCGCTGTCTCGAAGTTCCGAAGGAACTCAGTGGAATGATCCATCCCTGGGAGATTCCGCCAGAGCTTTTCCCTCTCGGCTTTCTCCTTCTCCAGAAACTCCTTCTTATAGGTACATTTATATAGATATACCATAGAAGGGTTCTGGGCCAATGAGTGACATTTGTGCGCCCTCTTTGGCAATTGTATTGGCCTCTTCGTTTCCTTCCATTCCAGAGTGGCCGGGAACCCAGATTAAAAAGACCTTATTTTTCTTGCCTACCTCGTTGAGTTTGTTCCGGCACTCCCAGATCATCTTAGAATCGATGACGTAGGAGCTCAGTGCTTTAATAGCAGCTTGACTATCTGAGTGTATGGCACACTTCTGATAGTTTCTTTCTAGATTTGTATCTAGACATCTTTCAATAGCTAAGATTTCCGCTTGAAAGACGCTCATATAGGAGCCCAGCGACAGTGCACACTTGGTGCTTGGCCCGTATATCCTGGCGCCTGCTCCTGTAGAGGTTTTGGAACCATCTGTATGTCTACCATTTTACGGTATGACTAGAAAGATAGGTACACACATAGACAAATAGTTTATTTATCTATGGGTACACAGAACATAAATATAGTAAATAAGATGTCTAAAACATCTAAGTAGTAAAGGATCTAAAACATCTTAGTAGTAAAGGATAGGTATGCCAGACAGGCTGACTGGGTCCAACCATAGACTCGAAAATTACAGATCACTCGCAAATTTTCATCGCCATCTATCGGAGTTATGCACCAACATACAGGATTAAAACCTCATTTGATTACAGATTTCATTTATTCGATTACAGATTTCATTTCATTCGAATTGTTCTGTAATTTTCGAGTCTGTGGTTGGACCCAGCATGGCTGTCTTTTTAGAGGTAAAGGAACGCCAAGGTTAGGGATCGAGTTAACTCGAGTAAGTATCCGAAACGAAAACGCCTATTTTTCGATCTAGAACACACGCGTAAAAGCAAAAACTTAAAAAAATGTACCAAAAAAATGATAATTGGTATTTGTATGGCAGATAGCACTTCTTATAATCTTATATTTTATGTTCTGTGCAGTTAACTATCATTTCACCACAAAAGTATCTTACGGTATTCCGTAACTGTTCCCTGAAAAATTCATTGGTCGCCAATTATGTCTAGAAAGACTGGTGCTTTTACCCCTTTAGCTTCTTCAACTATCTCTGGAAGTAGATTACGACTGGATCTTGATTCTACAGCAAGATCCGATTCAAGTGGAAGGAATAATATTGCCAAAAATGTGGATTTTGTTTACAATGATTACTTACAAGCCATGATGAAAAAACAGATAATATCCTCGAAAATACTCTGCTTTGAAAATTTATTGCAACAACAGATGAATTATCAGCAATTAGAGATGAGTAAAATGAGCAAGGAATATGAGAGGAAAAAAACCGTACTACAAGAAGTTGTTGAATCTAATGAAATTGTGAATATTTTACACTCGCTCCAAGATCAATTTAGGGATTTCGAAAAAACAGTGGAATATCTAAATGTTGACCAGCTGATTAGCTTGTCCAATATTCTGGGGACTACCTGTAGACAGTTGAAGTTGGTGGATGTAAAGCAACTTTCCAGTGAGAGGGAATGGCTTTTACTACTGAAAGTGATGAATGAGTGTAGCAAATTCATTCAGAATTTTTTCCAGTCGCATAAATTATTGGAGGAATATAAACTCATTGATGAGATATCAGCGACGTTCAAGGAGACATCTGAGTTAGAAAGAAGTATTCAGGAGCAAATGGCAGTATCTTCTACAATAAGCAAAGAGAATTCTGTGAAATATCTCGATAAAATTAAAAGTATATTTGATATGATATGAGTACTTCATGAATTTTTGAAATATTCTTATTAACTTCTTAAAGTGATATTTTTTAGAATCAAATGAATTTTTGTATCTATATTTTGTATTTTAATTACTTTTGTAATAATAATAATATAGCTTTATTTCTGATAAAGGCATACATGAATTTACATTGTAAAACCTTGAAGAGAAATAGTGTCAGTAAGGAAGAGGAACTTTATACATGATATTCTAAAAATTCTTTGACAGAGTAAGGCTCAATATCCAACAATTTCTTAAAAACTTGTTTCTTAAAGTACCGCAGGTTCTTATATATGCTGGAAGTTTGTAGTAATATTTTATACAACAATACTCAGCATTTATCTCAGTGACGGTTAATCTATGCTTGGGATATCCAAGTTGGGTTGTTCTTGTGTTGTAGGCTCCTGTGGAAAAATCTGTGAACATTTTCCTATTCTTGAAAAAAAAGCAGGCATTCTTGTATATGTATGGCAGCAGCTGTTAGAATACCATTCTGTTTGACTTTATTCCTGCATGATTCCCCAACTTCTAGGCCTAGAATTCTCTTCAGAGCTCTTTTCTGCAATTTAGTTACTAACTCTAGCCCAGATGAACTGCCGTAGAACATAGCACCATACCTAATCCTTGATTCAAAGACGGCTTGATAGATAGACTTAAGTGAATTAGTCTCTAGGTAATTACTGAGAACGTAAAGAGAATAAGATATTATACATATTTGTAAGTTTCTTACATAGCTCGGTGATATGGCCATCCCAGTTCAATGATTGATCTACAATCATTCCTAAAATCTTTACTGAAGGGGAGTATGAGATGTTCCCTGATTCCAATCTGAGCTCCTGTGGGGTATCAAAACCAGCGTGAAGCTGTAACTTGTACATAATATACCACCTACCAGAGAGTATTGGTTGTCTTCTTTACTTATATCTGTATTAGCATTGTATAATTATACAGGATGTTTGGTAATTCGACCTGATCCTCCGAAGGGAATATACTAGACATCATTTGCATCAAAATGTCTAGTGAAGCATGGTCCGAAAATCCACGTTTATGAAGATAATGCGATTTTCAACTTTTCTACCTCTTCATCGAAAATAATTGATTTCGTAAAAACTACTTGACACTGAATATTCAAAGGATTTTTTTTCCCAAGCTAGAGATGGTCCATATTTCGAGGAGAAAAGTATTCCCTAAAATTTCTGATAAACCCGAGATATACGAGATATATACAGGGTGTTCCATTACTCGACGTCCACCCGGAACTGGGTGAAAAGGCAAGTAATGCTGGTTCTCAGAAAAATATAAAAAAAATCTAAGTTGCATGATTTCAAAATAATGGGCATTTAAAAAAACACGCAAAATTCCACACCCTGTGATAGTCTTTTCGCTCCTGTTGCCACAAATATCAACATTTTCCAACTTTTTTTTGCTGTGTAACCTTGAATAATGCTTGTCTAAACTGTAATCAAAATTTGGATACCAGCTGCTCTTGGTTTCATAAAAATAGAGCTAACTTCTCAGAAAAAAAAATTCAAAACAAACAATTGCCTAGTTTCAACTGACTGTAAAAAATTGAAAAATTGAAAAAAAAATGAACTACGCAAGTTCGGCATGTTTTGTCAAAAGTTGGCGCATTTAGTAAGGATTCCAAAATGGTATAATACTTGTTAAACTGTAGTTGCTGTAGTTCAAATTTATTTTCGATTGCTTTTGAATACAATTTTTCTTAAACTGCTTCCCAGTAAAAAAGTCCAATGGATTCAAGTCCGGTGAACGAGCCGGCCACGAGATTGGACCAGAACATCCGATCCATCTTCCGGAAAGAAATGTTACCAGAAAAAAAAATTCCAGAGAAATTTCTCCGAAAAAATTATTTTCTCTGGAAATTTTTTTTCTGGTAACATTCTTTCCCGGAAGATGGATCGGACTTTCTGGTCCAATCTGGTGGCCGGCCCGTTCACCGGACTTGAATCCATTGAACTTTTTTACTGGGAAGCAGTTTAAGGAAAAGTGTATTCAAAGGCAATGGAAAATAAATTTGAACTACGGCAGCTACAGTTAACAAGTATTATACCATTTTGGAATCCTTACTAAATGCGCCAACTTTTGGCAAAACATGCCAAACTTGCGTAGTTCATTTTTTTTTCAATAAAGTCAGTTGAAACTAGGCAATTGTTTATTTTGAATTTTTTTCTGAGAAGCAAGCCCTATTTTTATGAAACCTAGAGCAGCTGGTATCCAAATTTTGATTACAGTTTAAACAAGCATTATTCAAGGTTACACAGCAAAAAAAAAGTTGGAAAAAGTTGATATTTGTGGCAGCGAAAAGACTGTCACAGGGTGTGGAATTTTGCGTGTTTTTTTAAATGCCCATTCTTTTAAAATCATGCAACCTAGATTTTTTTTTATATTTTTCTGACAACCAGCATTACTTGCCTTTTCACCCGGTTCCGGGTTGACGTCGAGTAATGGGACACCCTATGTTATCTATGATATACAGGTTCATCAATAGCTGCACCTGTTTTCGTTATAAAATCTCGATGAAAGAATTGAGAAATACTCGAAAACAGTATAATGAACTTGTGTACAAATTTAAACAAAATCTCTAGAATATACAATTGTTCAACTTTAAACATACGATATACAATGCATCAGACAGGAAATGTTTTGTCCAGTTGAACAGAAGTATACTAGAGAGATTTACGTGCTGCTTAACTAACTTTTATTGATCTGAGGGTTCCATCATTACAGATTCATCAATTCCCACTCTTATTAATACTTGACACTGTTCCTATCTTAGCTAACCTAACCTAACCTAGCAACCTAACTCAAACTCCATCCATCATTACTGATTCATCAATGAACGAGCGCTCAAAAGCACATGCCAGGCCTTTTATTAAATTTTTAAAGAAAAAATAACAACCAATTCTATATTTCTGTCCACATCGCTGAATAGGTGTCGTGAAAAATATCAAACTCGAAAAAACATTAGTCCGGTCTATTTAGACATTCGAAGTTACATAAAGTCCCAACAAGCTGAATTTCTGTGAAGTTGTTCAAACATAATTATAAACAATGTCTAAAAGTTCCTCATCATTCCCCTGTGAGGAAAAATTTTATTCGAGGTCAAATGTCAAAAAAATGAGTTTTTCGCGATTTTCAGCAAAACGGTAAGTTTTATCATAAAAGTATTATACCTCAGACAAAAATTGTAGATCATAAATTATCTATAAAAACTGTATCAATACTTTTTTTCTTACGAGCCACCGTTTCTGAGATATAACGATTCAAAAAGTTATAAAAATCGTTATCGTCATAATATGCACACGTTTCCACGCCACCTATGAGGTAGTATCTCAGAGTAAGAAATAAATTATTTCTTACTCTGAGGGTAGTATACTTAGCGCGTAGTTATAACTTTTTGAATCGTTATATCTCAGAAACGGTGGCTCGTAAGAAAAAAATATCGATACATTTTTATAGATAATTTTATGATCTACAATTTTTGTCTGAAGTACTTTCATGATAAAACTTACCGTTTTGCTGAAAATCGTGAAAAACTCATTTTTTGACCTTGAATTAAATTTTTCCTTACAGGGGAATGATGGGGAACTTCTAGACATTGTTTATAATTATATTTTGAACAATTTCACTGAAATTCAGCTTGTTGGGACTTCATGTAACTTCACTCTCATTTTTTGGTCTAAATAGACCGGACTACATGGGATAAATTGCTTTTGAAATTAAAAATCTACGGGTTCGAGGATTTTCTTTATTAATTCGCTTAGTACAATGGAATTATTGACGAGTTTGAGCACGCTGTATATAGGCTTTCCCAAACTACAAACTTCTAACAGAAATAAATAAATAAATGAAATTCAACATACATTCAAAAAATAAATATACCTATACCAAATATCTAGTTTACCGCACAGTTACCGATTTTGAAAATATTTGGCATATTGTTTATTTATGATGTTGTGTTGCCACAGTTTCAATTTGAGCACCGGCAAATTAATATTTTCCGTGAAGTTCGATAAAGAAATTCTATAAATCGTTCATAATTCAGGTGCCATTTGTCTTAATACGAGCCAAACCTTTGTTTTTTCAATGAAAAATAAGTGTTTCTGGGTGATTCCCAAATCTTATAAATACTTGGCACTGTTCCTTTCTTAGCTAACCTAACCTAAGCTAATAGGTTAGCTTGAGTTAGGTGAGGTTAGCTAAGTACGAGTCCACAACGGCGCACCGACCCTAGCCCATCGCACCGCGATGTGATCAAATGACGTATTTAGTTCGTAACAAACTTCAAATATCGACATCTCGGTGCGATGGGCTAGGGTCGGTGCGCCGTTGTGGACTCGCACTAAGATAGGAACAGCTACAACTCTTATAAATACTTGGCTCTGTTCCTATCTTAGCTAACCTAACCTGATCTTATAGGTTTGTTGGAGTTAGGTTAGCTAAGATAGGAATTAACCTAACTTAGCTTTGCTTAAGTTAGGTTAGGCTAGGAGAGGAACACGAACAGTGCCAAGACTGCCAAGTATCTATAAGAGTAGGTATCACCCAAAAACACTTAGCTAACCTAACTTAAGCTAATAGGTTAGGTTAGGTCAGCAAAGATAGGAACAGCAACAACTCTTATAAAATACTTTGCACTGTTCCTATCTTAGCTAACCTAACCTAACTCGAGCAAACCTATTAGATTAGGTTTGGTTAGCTAAGATAGGAACAGAGACAAGTATTTATAAGAGTTGTTGCTGATCTTAGCTGACCTAACCTAACTCAAGCTAACCTATTAGCTTAGGTTAGGTTAGCTAAGTGTTTTTGGGTAATACCCACTCTTATAAATACTTGGCACTGTTCTTAGCTAACCTAACCTAACTCAAGCAAAGCTTAAGTTAGGTTAGCTAAGATAGGAGCAGTGCCAAGTATACTTTTTTCAAAGAAAAAAAGATCTGGCTCTAATTAAGAGAAGTGGCACTTGAATAATGATCGATTTAGAGTTAGTCTTTTTCGATTTTCTTGGGAAGTATTGATTTTCCAGTGCTCCAATTGAAACAATATGCCAAATATTTTCAAAATAGGTAACTGGGCAGTAAACAACATATTTACCAATCCAAAAACTTCCACAACTCAATATAATTTCTTACAATGCAATAACATCAGGAGCAATACAATATACCAATTGAAATCCCTAATCCAAATTGAAACAACAATTTCAAAGAAATCAAAAATCAACTTTAAATTTTTCTCCATCTACCAACTCAATTGTTCTCTTCAAAATACTATTAGTCATTTCGATTTGGTTTAGGGAAATATTGAGAGCTAGCAGTTTCTCTTCCTTCGTTAAAGGTTCAACAGCATCCCCATATTCATCGAAATCTACATCAACATGAGGTTTGTTATTTTCTACATTGAAAATAATCTTTTTGTAATCTTCTCTTAATCTTTCCAATGATTTTTCTAAACGTTCGAAAAATTGTTTTTTCCACATGCTGGCATTCGTTTCAAGTAAATTCCTAGTCGCTACGCTTTCTTGTACAGCAGCATATCTCATAAGGTTTAACAAGGATAACACTTTATCATATTGTAAATTACCATCGGTATTTATAGTCCCATAACATTTTTTAATGAATTTATACATTTTTTCTCCCACAAAGTGAACAAGGTCCGGATGATTATCCCTGTGTAACACAAAAAGAATATCTTTAAACTGTGTTATAAGAAATCCTGCAAGACCAGAATGTTCCGTTTTATACATTAAATTAGTAAGAAGAAGATATTGTCCTTTTGCTTCGAACTTGTGTATATAGAGCTTGTAAACTTCCAAGGCTCGTTGTCTAATCTCCCGATCATTATTGTATACTATAATTTTTTCCATAACTTCACACAAATTTTTATTAGCTTCAACGTCCAATACACGATAAGACAGCTTTGGAGTTCTTTTAAGAAGCATTTCTAAGGTACACAATCCTTTCAATATGACTAGATCACTCACTGACTTGAGAAGCTTCGCAATGTAAATCAAAGATGAATGGAATACGTAAGTCTTATCATAAATTCGAGGAACCATCTCATAATTGACATTTTCATCGAATAAGAAGTGGAGGAACATTCCATATGCAAAAATTGTTGGGTTTACGAAGTCTTTATCATCCATCCCAAAATATTCAAAAGGGTCTTTGCAAAGTGATAATACTTTTCTCACATATTCTCAGCAATTTTTCTAATTTTGGACTTTTCATTATGTGGACCTAAATCCAAATATCCTATTGGTTTCGCCAGTAGCTGTATCAAATATTTCACTAAAATTAATCTAAAAACATCTTGTTCTTGAAATCTTTCCGAGAAATAAGGTATTATTGTTTCGTAAAAACGTAGTATATCTTGATAAAGTATTTCAATTTTAAAAACATCACTTTCTGATTGTTCTGAGTCTTCATTATAATCTGGAATTCTACATTTGTTTAAACGCACTTGGAGAGAGTTGACAGTCCAACTTAAAAAATTTGAACGATCTCTAGAGACTTTCTGAAGAACTTTGAAAACGAAGGGCAATATCGTAGTGAACTGCGTTGTATCCACTGCTGATTCTATCACCTCAAGAAGTTGTACTAAAAGCTCTTCGGAAAGGGAATTTTCTACTACTTTCTCAAGCAATTCAACACATCCATTAAAGAGTTCAATATTTTCAGATTCATAGTTCCAGCATATATATTTGGATATGACAGGTACAAGCTCACTAGCACCTGTTTTCAGTGCTGCATAATTTTGACTGTCTTCTAGTATAGAAAGTGCATATTTTGCGTTGTTATCCTCTAGTGCATTTTTCACTTTTTCAGCTAATATTCTAGAATTCTCATAGAAAATTTTCATATTGTTCGGTTTGTAACAATCAATAATTCCAAATCAGAAATTTAAATAGCACTACCGATCAGAGATGTGTGAAGCATTAGTTGATAACTGTGAGAGATTCTGCTGAACTGCTGAGAATACAGCAGGGACAGAGTTGTCTCTGGTTTCAGGCTTCAGAATACTGCAATTTGGAATTTGCTAACCGGAACCACAGCATAAACAAAAGTCAAAAGACCACTCAAAAGACAACACAGGGTTCATAGCAACATAAAAAATAGGTTATCGTACAGTGTACACTGACATGTGTCAGTGAAGAAAATTGATAGAAGCACTGGCGCAGCTATAGGGGGCACTTTGGGGCTGCAGCCCCCCTCAAAGATTCTAACAGTTTCAATTTTTTCCGAGTTCATTTTTGTTCAATTTTCGTATTTGTTGTATCATAAAGAATTGTTCAGTTCAGCCCCCCCATAACAAAATCCTGGCTGCGCCACTGGACAGAAGAAAGTGGCTGCTGAAACCAGTGGCGTACGTTTACTACATAAAAGATGTTTCAGAATAAAGTACCCTAAATTCGGGATCTTCATCCTTAGATGATTTTATGGCATAAAGTTCCTATAAACCATAGGTCTCTGAAGTATTGTTTCTGAGATACAGGGTGTTGAAATTCGAAAAAAAAATTGGTGGGTTCTCCATAACTCCTGCAGTTTTTGAGATATTCAGTCCAAATTTGGAATACGACCTATTTTCAACAGTCTCCATCACTGCACGTCCTGAATCTTAACTAGAATTTACAGGGTATTTTCTTTTTCTGAGCCAGGTCTCCTTTTTCCCTCTCAAACTTTTTTGCGGTACGCCACTGGTCAGCGTAGAATCAATTTTTGATACCTTTTGTTCAATTTAGAAACTTTTTTGACTCCTGTAATTTTTTCTTATCTCTTACCGTTTTCGAGTAAAAAATTATTGAACGATTGAATGCATTCGCTGAATAAGCTTAAGTTGAGTCTCAGATGACTATCAAAATAAATAGCAAAATTTGGGCATACCTATCGATTATTTATATTTTTTTATTTACCGAATAACATACAATTGTCCAATAATTTTTTACTCGAAAACGGTTAGAGATACGAAAAAATTTCAGTAGTCAAAAAAGTTTTTGAATTGAAAGGAGAAATAAAAAAATTCATATAACGCTGACCAGTGGCGTAGCGTTTGAGAGTTTGAGAGGGAAAAAGGAGACCTGGCTCCGGAAAAGAAAACACCTCGTAGATTCTAGTTAAGTTTCAGGACGTGCAATGATGGAGACTGTTAAAAATAGCTCTCATTCCAAATTAAGTCTGAATATCTCATAAACTGCAGGAGTTATGAAGAAAAAACCATTTTTTTTAAATTTCAACACCCCCTAGCTCCGTAACGAAAGCTTTAACGGACCCATGTTTATATAAACTTTTTTTCTTAAAATTACATGTAGATTCTCCCCCTCAAGTTGTGACATACTCATAGATAAAATATACTATTACATACATACTAACACCATGTATCATGTGAGAACGTGTTTCATTCAAATTCACCACCATCTGTGTGTGAATAACAATCATTACCAGAGGGACCAGAGGGCTCGAAAAAGGAATGCCGATCGTAAAAATTGCCAGATGTTCAGCAGACAGCAACCTCGTTGAAGTCGATAAGAAAGAAGGAAAAAGTTTGTATTTGCAAAACATTTGTGGACAGATGGAATGCGGGATTTAATGCTATGTTGTCGGTTGTGGGCTTATTTTGTGTATTTTTCACAAATGGAAAATTCTTGAACTATTGGCCAAATTCTGCTCTATTGCACGTATTATGTTTTGAGAATTCAAAACTTGCTTATTAAAAAAAATTAACTCAATTGAACATTTAAGAAAAGTTCTCTGGAGCAAAATTTCGTATGGGACTTGAGATTCAGGCTGAGTATAATATGAATGCAAAATCTCAGCACGATCGGAATCATATTCTGGAAATTATTCATAAAATGAAATATGTAAAAAAATCAATAATTAATAGTTATTTAATCAACTAGGTTATTAAAAATAGCTACTATGGTCAAGATATTTTAACGCGTGAGCCGTCGAGCTTCTGAATAATTTGTGAACGGTTGCCATGAGGATTGCACATTAAAATAGCAGAAATTGAGCATTAAAATGGGTAATTAATGATCAATTTAGTACACATTAAAATTACCTCTAATTTGATTGAGATCGACGGAAAAAATAAATGCTTAATGCCTTCCAAAGGCTGTCTTGGAAGGGAGGTCGATTTCGAAAAATATTTATATGAACTACCCCTGCTTATCTTCATTGAGCAATCATCTACCAAAGTCCCTCGTATTTGTTTACAGACACACTGTATATCAGTTCTGACATATTAGCCATTTCTTCGATTTTCTGAATCGACAGAAATTTGTAATTTGTAAGTTCTGTTTCTTTTCAAGCCTTATCACAACTCTGAATAATGCGTGGGGTCCCATATCATGTTTGCCACATTGCCACACAATAAAACATTCAGTGGCGTACCCAGACACAGGAAATAGAATATTTCAGTTCGAAAACTTTTCCAATAATAGATCGAGTCTTTTTGAATCAGAAAATCTTTTGAAAACCTGCTGTTTTTGAATACACTCGCCGGCAAAATAATCGATTCACTCAATAAATCGATCCAAGTTTGTTCATTAATAAATGTGTTATTTTGAGTTTGATTTGATTGAATTTTTTTAAAGATAGTATGTTCATTCGAAACCACTCGGGAATTCAGAAAATGATATATATATGTAAATATAAAGTGAAAGTTTATTAGGTTGATTTATCTCGGTCAAAGGATTAGTGATACACTTAAGTATTATCCAAGTAAATTTCACTCGAATCGGATATCCTGTTACCTATGTAGATATTTAAATTTTTCTTATCAATATTCCAATTTAATTTTATATGGGTCTGTTAACACTATGACTATGGCCACAAAATTTTGCGGGAGAATTCAGTAGATTAGTCTTCATTCACAGAAGAAATTTCACTTTAATCGGATATCCCGTAATGATATCTTCTTTTCAATATAAGAATTGAATTTTCTATGATTCTGTTAACACTATGGCCCAATAAATTTCGCATGCACATTCAGTATATCAATCTTTATTCACAAAATACATTTCACTCAAATCTAACATCTTCTTATGGCAATATGAAGTTTCTTCTTTTCGAAATTCCAATTGAATTTTTTATGGTTCTTTGTACACCATAATCACGAAATTTTGCATGTGGCCGCAACATTTCATTTCGATTTGTTTCGTTTTGTCTGAGATATCGAGGAACAAAAATTTTGAATGACCATATTTTATGGAACACCCTGTACGATTTGGCTGGTTAACCAACTTAACCGAAGCATTTGGAAACCGAACTCACCCTGAAAATTTCAAGTTTCTATGACAATCCCTTCGAAAGTTATCGTGCTAAGGGACGGACGGACGGCCCTACTGACATAATTGAGTATTACCACGAATTCGTCAACAGGTAGTAGAACCCAAAGATATCCTATAAATTGTAAAATATCTTTGGTAGAACCCTTAGACAAAGTCTAAGGTAGAACCCTATTATTTGAGACCACTTTCGGCTCAAAATTCGAAAATTACGGAAATTTGGGCAAATCGATATAGCACGAGCGCCCAAAAATGGGAGAAAAAAAAAAGAGAAAAATGAGAAATCTACATTTGATCGCTGATACACTTATCTAGGAACATTCTATACATAAGCAGAAATGAATTTAAAATATTTATTTCTGAAATAATAACATTGATAGTACCGCCACATTGGGTTGAGTTCTCTGTTTACCATTCGAAGTGTGTTATCTTTACAGCATAAATAACACACGGTTTTGGTCCTCAAAATACGTGACCAATGACAATAGGTAAAAACCATAAAAGATACTGATGGCTTGGCGATGGGTCTTCGCTTCCACAAATTTGTTCAATAGTGGAGAACTATTAACATCTGTTCACTGTTGGATCACTGAAAAGAATTTTTCGGCAACCGTATTTATTTATTTCAAGGAACACAAAATAAGAGAGTTTATCACTATTTATTTGAAATGTTTCATCCTCTGAAGTAGGTTAAAAACCCAAAACTCTGGTAATTTACACTTTTACAAATTCATGTGAAGAACAAACAAATTTTTGTTTTTTTTTCATTTTAATCTTTCGAAAAAAATTTTAACGAGATATGGTGAAAACCAACTTTTTCTTGTGTCAAACATACTGTTGTTTTTTGATTTATAGTATTCATTTTTGAACTTATATTGACATAAAATCAAAAGAGCACCTGAGATTTTCAATCGAAAATCCTCCGAATTTCAGCGTTTTCGAAAAAGTCCTAGGATTTTTTGTTCGTTAACATTTCTCCTTTTTCATAGTATAAAAAAATTTACATTACTATGGTCAATTTTCTCAGAAAAAGCAAAGAACTTTGCTGTTTTGAAACCTATGATGAAAGGTAATATTTTGAAAATTGACTACCGAAAACATGATAACACATGCACAAATTTATGCTCGAATTGTTTTTCTTCCACGTTTTCTTGAACCATAACACTTTGAGCATAAAGTTGCTCATTTTTGAGCGTTCGTTCTACTAGTGTTATATCGTTTTGACCAAATGACTGTAATTTTCTAATTTGGAGCCGAAATTGGTCTCAAACGATAGAGTTCTTTTCCCTGATGACGAATCCGTGGTCAAATTCAATTCTGTTCGTGGGGCCGTCCGTCTCTCGAAAGGATTGTTCTATGGGACTTGCGGTAGTTAAGTTCTTTAATCAGCAAAATTTTACAAGGTGTTCCATAAAATATGGCCATTCAAAATTTTTGCTCAATATCTCAAACAGAACAAAACCGATCGCAAAATGCTCATCATGCAAAATTTTGTGGCCATAGTGTTAACAGAACCATAGAAAATTCAATCGGAATATTGAAAAAAGAATCTTAATATTTCCAGTATAAGTTATCCGATTTGGCTGAAATTTATTTTGTGAATGAAGATTAATATACTCAATGTACAGGAAAAATTTTAAGAGGATCGCATCACCAGAACCATAGAATAATTTTTTTTAAATATTGATTCTTTACATATTTCATTTTTTGAATAATTTCCAGAATATAATTCAGATCATGCTGAGATTTTGCATGAATCTCAGTCCTATACAAAATTTTGAGGTAATACCACCAATGAATGAGACCTCAAAAGAACCAGCTCAGGGTTTTTCTTGAATTTATTTAATTTCATGGGGTTTTTACGATATTTTAAAATCTCCAGCCCAGCATTTTTCGAAAACACATATGAACTGAGTTTTGCCGTTCGAGTTTTTTTGAGAGTCCTAGTTTCCTGAAAAATTGAAAATCAAAGAAAAAGTTAAGTCAGCACTTTCGTTTTTTTCTCATCGATGAATGGAAAAATTTGTACTACATTTGTTCTGTCTTTTTCCGCAGAAAATTGTATAATTCTCCAGATTACAAAAATAAAAAATATTTAGTTCAGGAAAATGCTAATACGGAAAAGTAAGCAAAACCAACGCATAATCTAATAAAACAATTTTCGCCCAAAAAATTGAAGTGCTGAGCTAATAATAAGCCAGTGTTGACAGAACCATGTAAAATTCTATCGGAATATTGAAAGAAAAATACTTATATGTATTTCCACAACAAAATATCCGATTTAAGTGAAATTGAAATAGAATTAAGTTTGAGGATGTAATTTAGAGAAGTGAATGATAATACAAATTTTTCAATGAAATCAAAAGAATAGAATTTTGATATTTCAGTTATCCATTTTTTTCATATCATATCATAAAAATTTTTAAAGCAGAATAATCGTCTGAAAAGAAATTATTGAATAAAATGAATCAACTAACAAAATGGTTAATACCAAAATTGAGTTTTTAAAGAAAAAGAAAATTAGTTCTGTGTTCTGTAATCTGTGAATTTTTGTTCCCGCACTTCCCGCCTACAGTTTCTTCAAGTCTGTCATTTGTCTGTCCGCATTGTTTCTTCCTCGCTTTCGTTTGTTAGACATAATTCCAATTTGGCGAGGAAGTTAAATCTTAGATTTAGGAAAAAAAGAATTGAACTGACTAGTTTTCGTGAATTATTCTTGGTTTCGTTGATACTTGGAACATTTTGAAGAAGTAAGTATACCTTATGAACCTCTTTATATCATATTATTTATCATTCCTTACACCGACTAAAAGAAGCATGGGTTCCATTTGCCGCTTCATAAAGATTGTTTAAATTTAATATTTTATGCTTTGCAGATATGGACGAAGATTGGGATAACGATACTGGATCAACAAATACCTACAACGTAAGTTTGCATGTTTCTTATATAATTATTATCGTTGAAATTACAAAAGTCAATCTAAGATGAAATCGATTAGGTTATTCTTACTATCGATATCTGTAAAAATGATTTTTTTGTATTCGTTTCGTGGTATCTCGGTTTTTTCGTAGATATTTTGATGAATTATTTGTTGAATTAAACATACATGATACCATATCATTAGATAGGATATATTGAGTATCACAAAGTCTAATTTAACAAAATGATGAATTAATTAATCCTTTTTTTATCGTTCACAGAATTACGGAGTAATATCAGAGGGAGGAACAAAATTTGCAGCCGGACGAGGATTCAAATCGGTCAAAAGTAGCTTCGATAATGATTGGGACAAGAAAGATTATAACAATGTAGAGGACAGTGGCTGGGGCAATGATGATGCATCCAATAACTATAACAATAATTCTGACAGAAGGGGCAGAGGTGGCCGTGGAGGAGGTGGTAGAGGTGGTCGAGGAAGGAGAGGTAATAATCAGTATACTTAGTAATGTATTGTTGCTTATCGATATCTATTTCATCTCCATATTGTGTATTTTCATTCGTTGTACTGGTGTCTGGGAAACGTGGGCAATCTCTCTGAATCAGATAAACCATAACAAACTAAGATGATAAGTTCCCATAATTTTTTGTCCTAGCGGCGCTCCCTATGGAGATACTCCTAAATCCTCCTAAATGAAGCCACTGAAATTCATTTTAATGAAATAAATATTTTTATCCAGGACTGTTAAATTAGTCCATTGTACGTCTCTATGCTTGGCCTTAATGATACCCATTAATCACAAGAGAATAATGAGATTTTAAATCACTGTTGTCAAATGCTTCATAGAATTAGCTTTAAAATAATATTCTTCAAATTGGTATTTCTTCAGTATTCTAAAGTTCTCAAATTGACAAATATGGGCATACCTTATCAATCGAGTGCCAAATCTACTTTCATTACATCAATTAAAGCTTTTTTATTACAAAATTTACAAAGACCTGGGGCCTATTGCACCAAATACTTTGCAACTTTTCACTTTGTACTTTTCAATTTTCAAATGAATAATGTTGCACAAAACGTATTCATAATTGAAAAGTGCAATGTGGAAATGCAAGTGCAAAGTGGAAAAACACTTCCCAGAAATTAAATCTTGGGAGAAATGTTGTACAACATAATTAATTTTCACTTTGCAAATTTGTCAGAATGCAAAGTGAAAAGTTGCAAAGTGTTTTGGTGCAATAGGCCCCAGTTCTCCAAACATTTTTCATGTGTTAAATTGACATTTTTAACGCTTGTCATAGAAGAGTCTTGTCGCGGTCGCCAAATGTTAAAATCATCAAGAAATATATTCAGTAGTCGTGGATAAAGTATAGTATGCTGTTATTCACTTGGTGATTTGGGGCACTCGCTTACGACTTGTGGCCTAAACTTCAACTAGAAAATAATAGCTATCATTAAACCCTTGTTGTATAATATACTATTAACTACTGACTACAATTAAATGAAAATTTTATGTGATAAACAGTAGTGAGGACATCTTAAAATACTGCCCTTGTATCTAAATTAGCTTGTCCAGTTTACCAGGGGTTTACTAGGTTGTACATTTTAATGCTTACATTTTTAAAACCCTGTTTAATAAGGAGTTTACAAGAAAAAATTTGGATACCTTGAACAGAGCTGAAAAAAGTAATCTTTTCATGTCGATAAAATGAATTATTTTCTAGAAAAATGAACTTTTATGTTGTTTTCAATGATCATGGTCATGGCGGTACTTGTTTGGCAAGTAATTTGTATCTTCTTTACAGGCGTAAAATCAAAGAGACGATGGTACCTGATGAACCATTATAGTTTTGTTCATGCATAACTTTCAACCCGCTCACGTGAAAATTGCGTTGTCAGAAGTCTTTCTTGGAATTGAAACATTTCATCAAAAAGTTTCAAATTCAGTATAAACATACTAATAACATACCTATACTCCGTTCACGAAAGGTTGAGCCGTCGGTTGGCCATGGAAATTTGGCATATTCCACTGTGTATATTAAAATTTTAGGTTATGTTCGTTATTTTCTTGTCAGATTGATACGCAACGTTGTCAATGTTGCATAGAGTTGTCTGATAACTCGCAAGCTCGTCATACGAGACCGGGTACATTCGGCAACGTTGACTTTATTTTACGTTATGACAGCAAATACTGCCAACTTCAGATAAATAAACAAACGCCTGCTATGCGCTCAAACTTTCACTGAATGAAAGTCGAACATTACAGTTTTGTTCATACACAACTTTCAACCCCCTCACGTGAGAATTGCGTTGTCAGAAGTCTTTTTTTGAATTGAAACATTTTATCAAAAAGTTTCAACTTCTGTAAAAACGTACTAATGACATACCTACTTAAAATCATAACTGAAGCGCTTTATTTCACACATTCTGGTTTTTCACGCGATGGGGTTGAAAGTTGTGCATGAACAAAACTGTAATGGTCGACTTTCATTCGCTGACAAACTTCATCAGGTACTATCGCCTCGAAGTTAATGAGCCCAAAACAATGTGAACACTTCTTTGAATAAATAAAAAAAAAATTGCTTGAAAATTTTCGCACGCTTGCAAAGAAGACCACTTTCTCTAACACATAGGCTGAAAAGTTCCGGGCCTAACAAAGCAAACACGATTTTTTGGTTTAAAATAAGCAATAATTACAGCGCCGCTCTAACATTTCAATACCACCTTTGTAGAACGACTTATCTTTTGCCTCACAATAGGCTTCAGTTTCAGCAATAATCTCTTCATTCATGCGAATTTTCTTACGGGCGAGAATTTTTTTCCAGTTCTGTGAACAGCCAGTAGTCGCTGGAAGCCAAATCTGGAAAATACGATGGATGTAGGAGCAAATCGAAGTTCAATTCACGTAGTTTTGCCATTGTTTCGATTGATTTGTGATACAGTGCGTTGTCTTGATGAAACAAAATTTTTTTCTTTGCCATATGCAGTCGTTTCTTTGCAATTTCGACCTTAAACACTGCATAGACGCTATATAATATTCACTGTTGATGGTATTTCCTTTCTCGAGATCGTCGATGAATATTACACCACGCACACCTCAAAATACAGAGGCCATAACCTTTCCAGCCGATTGTTGTGCTTTCGGGCGCTTTGAACGAGGTTCACCAGTTGCAGTCCACTCAAAAGACGATCGTTTTGATTTCGGAGTGAAGTGATGGATCGATGTTTTATCCATTATCACATATCGACGCAAAAATTCCGGTTTGTTACGTTTAAACATGGCCAAACACTGCTCAGAAGCATCAACACGTTCTTATTTTTGGCCAACAGTGAGCAAAGGCGGCACCTACTTTGAACAGAGCTTCCTCAAATTCAAATGCTCATGCAATATAAAGCCAACACGTTCTTTTCATATCTTCACGGTATCAGCAAATTCACTTTTCGATCATTCAAAACGATTTTGTGGATTTCTTTGATATTTTCTGGTGCCTCATTTGGACATCCACCGCGTTCTGCATCATCGGTGTCTCTACGACCACGTTTGAAGTCAGGCAAACCAACGTTTTATTGTTCTTTCTGATGGAATGGAGTCCCCACAACACTTTTCAAGCCATTGCTTCGCTTGAACTGTATTTTTTCCCACCAAGAAGCAGTGTAAAATATAAAAAAAAATTATCCATTGTTTTGAAAATGGAAATCGAAAAAAACTTAGCACAATTACTCACTAACTAATGAGTAGAATATCATGAAATTTTAACAGATATCTTTTGAAGGTTAGTATTAATTAAAAAGAGGCGACAGCAATAAAACTAGCGCCATCTATGTGTTAGGCCCTGGACTAAGCCCATGTGATATTTAAAAAAATTCAGAGTGTTCATGAGAATGGCACAGGGTGCAACAAAAATACTTCAAAAATGCATAAAAATTCGGTTACACTGAAACAAAAATTGACCTGATTCAGGATTTTGTTGCCAAACATTTTTCTTTTGGGAAAACAAATTTGTTCCACAATTTTAACACACAATGTGATATGATACAAATAATGATAAATTCATATTATAGATGGAGGAGGATATAGTAATGGTCGAGATGACGAGAATGGTGATAATGATGATCAAAGAGATGGAGGAGGTAGAGGCCGAGGCAGAGGTAGTATTGCATTTTTTTTTCCTTATGGTTGGCTCTAAAAAAATATTAATTTCAGGAGGTCGAGGTGGCCGAGGAGGAGGCCGAGGTGGTGGTAGATCAAACAACGATGATTATTCTCCAAAAGAAAGTAAGTTAATTTTTCTGTCTTTGTTTATTTAAAAATTCAATGTTCGATTTTTTCCCGCTTTATTTGATGGAAATTAATTTTTATTATTGTACAGAGCGAGTCTCTCATTAATACAGTGGAACTTCCCTATAACAAACGTTTGTCTAACGAATTTCGTACAAGACTTGGCACCTTGAATCCAAATTCCATGTTAAAAACTAGTGTTGGGAATAATCGAGTACTTTCAATAACCGAGTACTCGATGATCGAGTGATCCCAATAACCGAGTGATAATCGAGCGATTTTTCGCTTGATACCCACCCTCGGTTATACTCGTAATCGCCCGAGTTGCAAGCGATCATGCTAACCGCTTACCGCTCATTCAGCGCTTTACGGCCTCTACGTTCATTGCGTTGTGACTTGCGACTTTGTTTATACCTAATGTTCTCGAAATTGAAGCTCGCGTGTATCGTATTGTATGATTATTATGGGATGAAAACAGAAGTCCGCTGTATGGAATTATTTCCATAAAAATAACGATAAAAAATTTGCGACTTGCAATATTTGTAGAAAAGTTTTGGCTTATTATGGCAGTACTTCAAATTTAAAGCAGCATTTAAACCAGCTTCATCCGACATTAAACTTACAGAATGAACAACAAACAATACCATGTGAAACTGTTTCTTCTAGTAGCAATGAAAATGCACAAAATTTAGCTTATCCTGGAACTTCCGGAAATGCTATACCGTTCAAAAGACCAGCCAAACAATTGAAACTTTCCGTGTCTACTTCTGGAAATGTTCTTTCAGATACAAAAATTGCGAAAATTGATGCAAGTTTGGTGAGAATGATAATGAGAACTATCGGATGAGAATTCACTCAAAGATCGCGATTATCTATGGTTAATGCCGGGCGAAAACACCGAATATAGGGCTTGTACTCAACCATTCAAATAACCGACACAGCCCGATTATTAAGATATCACCCGTCGCTCGAGAAATCGAATTGAAGAACACATGACTCATTTCGATTATCGAGTGACGAGCGGTTTTTTTGATAATCGAGCAGTGTCGATTATTTGAATAATCGAGTACTCGACTTTCTACTCGAGTGATCCCAACACTAAAAATAACACCTTTTATTGGAAAACCTTTTGTTATCCCCTTTGAAGGATCACGTCGAATTACCAAACACCCTGTATCTATATTTCTATTGAGATATTATATAGATATATTTTTCTTTTCACAGATGAGGATGGAGCAGAGGAACCAAAGAAAGAATACTACATTCCCGTTGAAAGAACAACGGAAGATGAACTCTTCACCACAGGCATATCTACCGGTATAAATTTCATGAAACTACAGGATATCGAAGTCAACGTTAGCGGTGAAAACGTTCCGAAACCTATTAGGTCATTTGAGGATTCGGGATTGAGACCGCACCTTGTTGGCAATATACAGAAGTCTGGCTATACGGATCCCACGCCCATTCAAAAATATTCTATTCCTACCATTTTAAACGGCAGAGATCTCATGGGATGCGCGCAAACAGGTTCCGGAAAAACGGTAAGTTTTCTCTAGATATTTATTTATTCATTTAAAACCAGTACAAATTACATCAATATATTATATATATTATACAGGGTCTTTATAAATGATTGTAACAGAATACCAATCTCTAACTCTAACCAATCAGAGCATAGCATGATCACAGAATTCTGTGGTTTGCATAGGAAGAGGCAAAATCAGAATAAACTAAAGCCAACTGCGCTGTTACAATAATTTATAGAGACCATTATTTATTGCGAGCAAAGATTAAGGAGAGAAAGATAGGGAACGCCCCTACAACCCTGGTACTAAAATCAGACCACGTTTTTTGGTTAGTCGATTAATTCTGACACATAGATGGCGCTGAAAATGATAAGTTTTTCAATAAAGACAACTGTTAAAATGGGCGCCCAATTCGAATTCAATTATTTCTACGAATTACATTCAATTTAGACGTCGAGCCCAGAAAAAACATCTTGATCAATAAAACAAAGCTAGTGCTTTGCTTCGTGATTAGGGTGTTATTTTTTTATCTTAACATTGTTTAAAATGAATTGATATTAATGAAATGCGATATTGTATTGCTATAGTTTTATTAGAAATCATTACTCACAAAAAATGTAATAAAATGTAATGAAATTGAATACAAAATAATAATTTTCTTACATATCAGTTACCGAGTTATTAAAACATTCAAAAATAAACCTCAATTTGAAGATGGAATTGAAAAACAATGGAAATTTCAACAGGATAGTGCTTCTCCATTTGTTTTCATCCAATCTGTAGAAAAATGTTGACCTGCTGAGAGCAATATCTCTTCGCCCAGAAAACTTCATCCATTTGAGAGCACTGAAATTAAAAAGCAAGGATACATGATACGAGTTTCAATACATTTCCATTTTCTCAGGTTCAGGATTGGCCTTTTTATTATTTTGCAGTTCATCACCATACAATATGCTCCTTTAACCATTTTGAATTTCAAAAGATGCACACACAAAATAGATAAGCACAAACACAATACAAAACGCACCTAAAATGAAGCCACAAAGAGGTTGCCCACATGCAATCATGGAAATGTTTTCAAATGTTCTTGTTTTTCTCAAAATGCACTCTATAATCTTTGATTTTCTCCTTTCTCCCGAATTTTAGTACTTAATTCTGACACATAGATGGCGCTTACATCATTGTAGTCTCTCCGTTTCCTATCTTTCTCTCTTTGATATTCGTTTTAGACCAATTAAACGTTTTGATAAAACCATGACATGAACTGCATCGATATTTTCGGGGACTGACACAGGAACTGGTCTTCCCGATCGTTCATTAAAATAGTAGAAATTGAGCAATAATAACGAACTTAAATTTTGGGGTCGATGAAAAATGAGAAAAATTAATCATTGATACCAACTAGATATTTCAAATCTACTGAATGTATTGCTGCAAGGATGGGATCTATTTTGAGGAACTTTTGGTGTGATGTGTTTCTTTTTCTATCATATCACAGCCATAAATTTCCTTAAGATGGATTTCTTAAGCATCAGCTCTCGGATAAAAGGATCAACCGAAGACAAGCAATGATTGTACATTTTCAGCTATATTTAATATCTCCCAACATAGTTTTATGCTCTGCTTAATTTTATGGATCGTTTTGGAATAATTGAACAGGGTGTTCAGATTTCGACGATTTATTAATTACATCTTCTTAATTGAGAGGAAATGAAAAATAGGGTAAATATTTGAATTTTGGGTCACAGCAGATATACAGATTTGGAAATTCACATCTGAAACATACGATATACAATGCTTCAGACAGAGAATTCTTCCGTCTAGTTGCACAGATGAATAGTCGAGATAATCACGTGCTGTAACTGAATGAATTCCGTTGACTCATTGCAATAACCTAGTCTTGTCTCTCTCTTATCGTAGTATGGTAGGGAACCTGCAGTACACGTATAGAATTATTTAATTTGTCAGGCTGCCCAAAATACTCGATTGAAGTATTTACTGTTGCCTACCATACTGAATGAATTACGCTCCTCTCAACGATAAGAGAGAGACAAGACTAGAATATTGCAATAAGACGTGTTACAGCACGTGATTGTTTGACTATTCATCTGTGCAACTGGACGGAAGAATTCTCCGTCTGTTGCATTGTATATTGTATGTTTCAGATGTGAATTTCCAAACCTGTAGATCAGATTCTGGTGTCACTGTATTCATTGAAGCTTCCTAAACATTACTGAAATCAACAGGTGACAGTTTGTCTTAGTTCAGAACATATGGGCCCCTAAGTTCCAAAAAAATGTTCTATCTTCACGTCACTTTTTCCTCTGAAAACCCAATGAATCACTGCCCCAACTTATGTATAAATTACCTTTGAACATATTCACACAACGATTCCATTGGTTTCATTTCAGATATATTGAATAGTTAACTCAAAAACGTCGAAGTTCTAAAGGTACTACATATCCACAAATTCTAGGGAAAACCCGCCGTTCTTCATGGTAGATTTGGCAACGTCGCAGATTCTTTCGCGCGAATATGATACGATTCCTTCCCGTAGTTCGCACAATCATTTGAAAAGTCACTCGGAGCAGTGGTGCCAAACTTACCATGAAGAACGGCGGGCATTCCTTAGAATTTATGGATATGTGGTACCTCTAAAATTTCGATATTTCTGCATTAATTATTGTATATACCTGAAATGAAACTAATCGAATCATTAGGTGAATATTCAAAGGGGATTTATAGACTAAATTCTGGCAGTGATTCATTTGAGTTTCAGTGAAAAAATCAACATCTGATGGCCCCAGAAATGTAAATATTTTCCCTGTATTCCAAAAGTTTTTCAAAAAATTTCTCTTTTCAGGCTGCCTTCCTTCTTCCCATCATTAACACCTTGTTAGCGGCACAAGAAGCTCCAGTTGTTGAAGAGAATAGAGCTAAACCAAATGTCGTTATAGTATCTCCAACAAGAGAGTTGACCATCCAAATCTTTGAGCAAGCTCAAAAGTTTAGCCACAACACTATCGTTAAAGTAGTCAAGGCATACGGTGGAACTTCCACGAACCATCAACGGCAAATGGTACTTAGGGGTTGTCACATACTAGTCGCTACACCCGGTAGACTGAATGACTTTTTAGACAGAGGATGTATTTCTTTCGAAAATGTTAAGTTCTTTGTCCTCGACGAAGCAGATAGGATGTTAGATATGGGTTTCTTACCCACAGTGGAAAAAATGTTGGGACATGCTTCCATGACATCAACGGTAAGTTTTCTTTCTCTTTTTAAACAATCTGAAAAAAGGCGGTAAAATCTTTGGCTCTGTCCGTGGCTATTTTTAGGTATGGTCAGCCATGATACATTTGTAAGAATCGTCATTTAATCATAATCTTGTTTTAATTGCGAATTTTTCGATGAAATCTTCGTCGTCCTACCTTCATCCAGGAATACAAAGAGGGAAATGATATAAAATCATTGATACAAAATGCTTATTTTCTCTTCACCCGATCAAAAAAATCAAAGCAAGTAGTAATCAAATTCCTTCATTCTGGTGATTTCTTTTTCACCGTAAGACAATAACACACTGAATAAACATGAAATACTTCATGAAGGAATTATTTCAAACACAATCAATTCAATAAATTCATTATTCATAATAAGAAATCACATTTATTGGAATGATAATTGATGGTATAGTTTGAAGAACGACTTCCAAAATTTTTTCAATTTTATCAGATATTTTAATTCCTTTGGAATAAGAATATTTCAATATTTTGTTGTATTCACATAACAAAATACCTATAAAATAATATAAAATATACAGGGTGTCCCGTAATTAGACCAACAAACTTCTAGTGGACATTATAGATGGTATTTTAGATTTAGATTATTTAGATTTAGATTCGACATAAATCATATAATGCAAAATTGCTTCGTTAAGGACCTAGTGCCCTTTGAAGATTACGTCCTGTCCAACTTTTTTAACTTTCATTATTTTGCGAGATTTACATCATATTCATAAACTCTGATGTTTTTTCCTGAAAAAAGATGCTCTTGTATAATAAAGCCCATAACGAAAACATTATACAGGCACTTTTTTTCGTAGAATTCTTTGATGTAATCAAATTTTTTTTATTGCGTTTTTTTTTTTGAAGTTATAATACAAACTTGTGTTTTTTTAAATGTGAACCATAAGCATTTGAATAACAGATGGAACCGTCTTTTTTTTCCCTTTTCAAAAATATATAATTTAATATACATATAAATTTTTTATTAAACTGTAAAAAACATCAAAAGTTTTATTTTCACACGAAAAATCAAATTGTTGTCTAAATATGATAATCTGTGAACATCAAATGATTAATAGATAAGAACAGATAACAAATTTTTCATAAATATACAATATTTATGAAAAATTTCCACTACAAAATTAAACTGCAGTGCACATGCGGTGACTCTACGACCCTGCTCTTGTGTAGGGTTACGATAAATCAATCTGGGTCAGAGTTAATAGCACCGTACCTTCCGAACACGGTTGGATGTTCGGGTTAGGCAAACGAACGCGAAGGTTAGGGATCTAGCTAACCCGAGTAAGTATCAGAAAAGGCCTTGAGTCAACAGTATACAGGTTTGGAAATTCACATCGGTAACATACAAAATTCAATGCATCAGAGGGAGAATTTTACCGTGCAGTTGAACAATGGTGTAATCGAAAGGTTTACTTGACTTGCGAGAGACCATATTATTTGGTCATAGGACCATCCGTCGCGTCAAACGAAAGCGAAACATAGCAGGTAATCTGTCGAGTATAGCACTGTCCAACTGCACGGCAAAATGCCCTCTCTAATGCATTGAATATCGTATGTTTCCATTGATAATTTCCGAACCTGGATAAAACGTTTGAAAGAATATAAATATAAATAAACTGTTGATAGTAATACAGTGTTTTTACTGTGTACCAACTTCCAATAATAATATATTCAAATATAAAAATCCTACATTTACATTCACTGAATTCAAATAGTTCACATAATTTCTATTTCATTGCTGCTATTGGATTAAGACCTTCGAAGTGAGTTTTCACTGCGAACATGAAGATGAGTTTCAGTGTGTGACCGTATGAATATTTCAGGGAGACCGCCAAACGCTCATGTTTTCCGCAACGTTTCCCGAGGAAATCCAGCATTTGGCCGGAAAATTCTTGCACAATTACGTGTTTATCGCAGTTGGCATCGTCGGCAGTGCGTCCACCGACGTGGAACAGACGTTCGAACAAATTACAAAGTTCGAAAAAAGGACAAAGTTGCTGGAAATACTAAAGGAAGATCTCACGATGAGAACTCTAGTGTTCGTGGAAACCAAAAGGAACGCCGACTTTTTGGCCGCATTTTTAAGCGAGAACGACATCAAGACCACGAGCATACACGGTGACCGATTGCAGAGAGAAAGGGAACAAGCCTTGTGGGATTTCAAGACGGGCAGCTGTCAGGTTATGGTCGCTACCGGAGTGGCCGCCAGAGGTTTGGACATACAGGGCGTTCAGCACGTTATCAATTTCGATCTGCCCAACAGCGTGGACGAGTACGTTCACAGGATTGGACGAACGGGTCGATTGGGTAAGTTGTTATTTTTTCCTTTTGACATCGAGCTCAGTATTTGGAACAGCTTTGAGTGAACATTTTAGTTTTGAGGTTTTTCACTATAATTTGACCCCCCCCTTTAACTTTGATACTAAAGGAGATACAAAAAAATGTTTCGTATAAAAGTTTCACGAAATCAACTGAGATTTTTTGATATGAGTCCAGAAACTGAAATATATACAGGGTGTCCAACATATTGATGGCAACTTCATTTTTTCAAATGAAACACCCTGTATATTTTTCCATGTTTGGCTAGCTCTTTTTGCCCTGATTTCGAGTACCTATGTAACATATGTTGGACTATCTCTTTCATTCTGAGATCCACAGAGTTTCAAATTTCAAGAACCACCTGCCAAGATCTGTAATCATTTTACCAGTGCGTTTACTGAAAATGCTCATTTTTGGAGTTATGATAACGTCAATGGAAAGATATACAGGGTGAACAACATTGAATGCAACTATCTTTTTTCAAAAGGGACACTGTCCTGTATATTCTTCCTTTTTTTCATATGCTTTTTCCCCCTGATCTAGAATATAAACGCGTATGTGGATGTATCTCTTCAATTTTCAGAGTTTCAAAGTTTTGAAATGATGACACCGAACAAAAAAATATGTGAAATACCTACGAAATTCTTTATATCCAAAAAATCTACTTAAAAGTATTATTTTAGAATGAATACTTAACAATTACTTAACCAATGAAAAATGATAAACTATGTAGTATGGTAAGAATAACATCAACTAAAGGAATTACTCAAAATGACCACCTTCATTCAATACACATAGTTCATATGGTTGTCTCAAATTGTTTAAACTATTTTTGATAGCATTATTATGGCTCTGATTCAAGTCAGTAATTAAAGCTTCAAAATTTGTTTTTAATCATTACAATATTATCATTATTCTTTTAGAGTTGACGGTATTAGTTCCGAATTATGGGTTTAATATTGGTTGATTTTATATCATTAATATTATTCTCCGCATTCATTGATTGTCATTATGGCTGAAGTAATTTTTTTCCCTCAGGAACAGCTATAAAAACGTGTCCAACGGTGTTAAATCGGGACTATTTGGTGGCCATAAAATGGGTGCGCCATTACCAATCCAAATATCAAATTGGCCACTTAAAAATTCACGAACTTCCAAAACGCTATGCCAGATGGTTATTGAAATTTAAAACTCTGTGGTGCTCAGAATAAGAAAGATAGACCAACATATGTTACTTATTCGAAATCAGGGGAAAAATAACTAACCAAATATGGAAAAATATATAAATGAAGTTGCCATCAATATGTTGGTCACCCTGTATATATTTCAGTTTCTGGACTTATATCAAAAAACCTCAGTTGATTTCGTGAAACTTTTATACGAAACATTTTTTTGTATCTCCTTCAGTAACAAAGTTAAAGGGGGGGTCAAATTATAGTGAAAAACCCGGTACAGCAGATATCGACCATAATCAATTTCAAGCGGATAACCAATAATAACTGCGGTTATCATTGGTTCAGCCCTTGGTTACTCCCTTTTTGTCCTAGAACGAATAACTGGACCTCGGTTCTCGTCGCTTGAATGCGGTTTTTGGTTATTTGTCAATATAGGTTATATTAATATTTGTTATGTTTTATGCAATAACCACAAAATTCGATTTGCAAATGTAAATTATTATGCTTCAAGTTCAACTCTATGCATCCCAAAATATTAATATTTCGTGGATTCAATATAACGATGAACATATGTTTTTCAGAATGTTCCGCTTGACAAAAAGTTTTTTTGTTCTGACAGAAATGATTCAAAGAGAAAATATTACCGAAAAAATACAGGAGGACACTATCCAATAGATTAAAATTCACATGAATTGATATTGCTGTGGTATTTGACTATCAGGGCTATTCACTAAGCAAAGTTGTTAAGGATAGCCACTGAAAATAGTCGTTATGTTCAAGGTCAGTTGCTAAGTGCTAAATTGGTATTCACTATTTGAGAGAGTCGCTATGGAAGTTGCTAACTATAACAACTAGTGGCTATAAAGAGTGGTTCACTCAGGGCTATTCACTAAGCAAAGTTGTTAAGGATAGCCACTGAAAATAGTCGTTATGTTCAAGGTCAGTTGCTAAGTGCTAAATTGGTATTCACTATTTGAGAAAGTCGCTATGGAAGTTGCTAACTATAACAACTAGTGGCTATAAAGAGTGGTTCACTGGCAACTGCTTCAGAGGTGTTGTTAACGATAACTACTTGCGTTCATTGACAAAAAATGACTCTTTTTATAGATGCAGAGCGTAATACTCTAGAAGCAGCATATACAGAGTGTCATAAAACGAACAGAAATATTATAAAAAGGACGTTTGGTGTTCTTAAAAGTCGCTTCAAATGTTAACTGAAACAGAGTACTGCATTTTACAGGATGTTCATAAATTGAACGTAGGAACGAAAAGGGAGATTAGAGTAATTTCAAGAAAAAAAGTCCCACAGCCATGGGGTCGCAAACGTTTCGTTTTCAAGATACAGGGTGTGAATTTTACTCAATAACTGACTAAAAACGTAGTACGCTACTGAGATATTTTAAAACTATCAAATTTTTTCGATTCTTCGTTCACTTTAGGACAAAAAACTATCTTTCCTTTTTTTCGTATGGGCGCCATTTTATGTAAAAAGTAAAACATTCCAGACTATTCAAATGCAAGAAAATGATACTATTTTAACATCAGAAAGCAAAACAAGAAAAACTTCAGAGTTGATCATTAATGATGATATTCTTAACATAGCTACTAGAATTTTTATTATGAATATATTTTTTCTTTGTTGAATGTTGTGGAAAATATGTTAGGTGGGTTAGTTCTATAATTTACTCTACATAATCAAAAAACCCAATAAATAAAATATGATACAAAGAACCACATTTACAATAACAGAATACAGAAATATTAATAAAGCCTGATCAGAAGTGGACATTTATTAAAATGCATCTACAACAACTGATATAAATTTTTCTGAATTTTTAATCGCTGAAACTTCTAAGTTCTAAATTCAACAGAAATTTACATTAACCTCTATTTTTTGACATTGACAATCAACAAGAACTGTCAAAGAAACGGACATTAGAACTATTTTGCGACGCTGCCACGTCTATTTTCACGAAGGTTGCTATCTAGTTGTTACGATAACAACAGTTGCCAACGGTTTATTAGAGAATACTGAAAGTGGTTACTGATAACCACTGGTGGTTATCGAAGGTTGTTATCAGAGTTGCTATTGTTAACAACTGCGATAACCACTCAAGTTAGTGAATAGCCCTGTATATCTCACACGTCACAGTACTTGTTTGCTATTAATAAAACTCTTTTTGGGAACTTAAGCACAATTTCATATTTTTTCTTAACAGTCAAGAGCTATTAATTGTAACACAAAGCTTTTACCATATCCAAGTAAAGAATGTTTTGTTATACTAGAACAATATAAGAACTTAAAACCATTCTATTTCAAATAATATTAACAAGTCAGAAGCTTGGATGCGTTAATTTCCGAACTTAACTCAGAGATTTCAATAGATAAGTTTAATTCGTAACATGGCTAAGCTCACGAATACATATCTTCTTCAAGTATGCTTTGTCAGTCAACAACTTTTGAAATTTGCCGCGTACAACCCTACTTTTCTAATAACCAGAAGTTTAAACCAGCTCTTGAGTGTGGTCATTTGCGGTACATATCAATGACGTCATGACTTTGAACCAAAAATAACCAAAACCGCTTGAATGCAATTGGTTATCCAAAATGATTACCAGTTATCCGCTTGAAATTGATTCATATTTTGGTGTCATTGTATTCATTCAGACCTCTTGGACAGGGGATTCACTTATCTTGGTAACCTAATTTTTCTCGAAAAGGGATGAATATTTTTTTTATTCTGTTGACTGTATTTGGTTCAAGTCATGACTTGATATGTGTAAAACAGAGAAAATAATGAATGTTCATTTTTAATCAATCACCAGTTTTGAATTTGAAGAAAACTCGGCCTACGTCATTTTATACAGGGTGATACAAAATCTGTTTTTTTTTACCCTAACTTTAGACCGACCCCTGTTGTGTTCTATTTGTTCCACCGTGTGATTTCTTACTCCATCATCAAGATAGATCTTCTCTTGACAATGTATTTCTTCTTTTATGACAATAGCTCAATTCTCGTTAAAGATATAGGATTTTTAGTAAAACATTAAATTTCGTTAAGGCTACAACAGTACTTCAACAAATTCAACCTGAAATTCTGACCTGATGAAAATAAACTGAAAACTGAGTCAAAAACATAACGTGTTTTTCGCCCAGACGCGGATAACAGGTGCAATTCGTCTCGACATGCCCTCATTAGTTGAATTAATTATAGCATCATTGAGCTGCTGCAAATTTTCAGGAGTTAGTACGTGAGATCGAATTTTCCTCCCAAGAGCACCCAAACATTCCCAATTGGTTTCAAATCAGGGCTTAGAGCAAGCCAGTTGAATTCTTTGATATCAACCTCTGCTAAATACTCCATATCAATCCTAGCCACATGCGGTTGATGCAGTCGGGCATTATTAAGCATTAGCACAAATCGTCTCCACTAAACGGTGCATACTTCTCTGTTTTATGTTTTCACTCAGTTTTCAGTTTATTTTCATAACGTTCAAATTTATGGTTAAATCTGAGTACTTTCATAGCCATAGCGAAATTGTGGAGTTTTATGTTGCTCTGAAAACCCTGTATGTTTAACAAAAATTGAGCTATTGTTATAAATAAAGAACTAAATTGTCAAGCGAAGATGTGTCTTGATGATGAAATAAGAAATCACACGGTGAAACAACTGGAAAACACCAGGGGTGGTTCTAAAGTTAGGGTAAAAAACAGACTTTGTTTCACCCTGTATAAAATGACGTACGCCGAGTTTTCTTGAAATTCGAAACTGGTGACAGATTGAGGATGGACATACCTACAATTGAAAAAAGCTAAGACAGACCGTCACCTATTGGTTTCACTTATGTTCTGAAAATTCAAATATTCCTATTCAATGTCAGATAACAGCATCAAGAACATACCGTTTAACTTGTAGTGTTCGTTTGTTTCAGGCAATAGGGGAAGAGCAACAAGCTTTTTCGATCCTAGTCATGATGGAAGTCACGCTGGAGAATTCTCGAAAATCATGAAGCAGGCAGGTCAAAATGTTCCAGACTGGTTGATGTCCGGCAATTTCGAAGTTAGCAGCGGAGGCCGATCTTTCGGTGGAAGAGATATCCGACAGGTAAGATTTTATTTTATGAAATCCCTTAAGCGACTGGAGTTATTTTCACAAAAAAATTTACATATTCATTTGAAATTAAGAGCTAACAAAATACAATAAATAAAACGATAACGATCTAGCTGAGGTTAGAGCGAAGCGGGCGTTTGCTGTAAGCTCTATATGAGTGGAGAGAGATGCTTATTTCAAAGATTTCGTTAATATATCAGAAATCTTAGGAAAACTTAAGTGTTCAGGTTCTCAGGGGCGGCATAGCTCATAAGAGAATTAAATTAAATTGGGTGAATTGGAAAAATTGATTAAGGAAAGAAGGATTTTTTTTACTCAAGACTCAAGAAGGTTAATATTTAACATAGTCGAAGATTCACCCTTTATCCTCTCGCATCAAAGAGCTTCAGCTCATACATGTTGATAAATAAAATCAGTTATGGTCTAAAGAATCTATGGACTTTTTGTTTAAGAAAAGATCTCGGTGAAGACACCTGAGTATCGTATACCTCTTAAAACTTGATACGAAACTATAATCTAATCTTATAGTCCATATTCCATAGTCCGTTCACGAAAGGTCGAGCGCATAGTAGGCGTTTGTTTATTTATCTGAAGTTGGCAGTATTTGCTGTCATAACGTAAAATAAAGTCAATGTTGCCGAATATACCAGGCCTCGTCCGACGAACTTGCGAGTTATCAAAGAACTCTATGCAATATTGACAACATTGCGTATCAATCTGACAAGAAAATAAACAACATAACCTAAAGTTTTAATAAACATAGTGGAATATGCCAAATTTCCATCGCCAACCGACGGCTCAACCTTTCGTGAACGGAGTATATATTATAATTTTGGGTTATGTTGTTTATTTTCTTGTCAGATTGATACGCAATGTTGTATTCACTACATAGTATAAAACAAAGTCGCTTTCTCTGTCCCTATGTCCCTTTGTATGCTTAAATCTTTGAAACTACGCAACGGATTTTGATGCGTTTTTCTTAATAGATAGAGTGATTCAAGAGGAAGGTTTATATGTATAATAACATCCATTAAATAGTGGAGAAGTACTGTTATTTTTGAGGTTTCTAATGTGATGTCCGTGCGAAGCCGGGGCGGGTCGCTAGTTATTGTATGGATGATAACTCGCAAGCTCGTCGGACGAGGCTGGGTACATTCGGCAACGTTGACTTTATCTTCCGGTATGACGTAAATACTGCCAACATAAGATAAATAAACAAACCTACTATGCGCTCAAACTTTCGTGAACGGACATACCTAACCTTTTGGCTCAATAGACCTTGAGGTCGCAGTGAACAGTAACTCTTTTTTAAACTAAACTGAACTACCCAGAGAAGAAATTCGAGATATCTACCTATACCTGAAAGCTCTCAAAGCTGTCTTAAGCTGAGCTTCAGGTGATGGTGGGACTGCTGACGGGTTAGGTATGGCCTAAGAAAAATTCATATGGGTGAACCGGTCCAGGACACCCAAGAGGTACTACCTAACCTCGCATTTAAAATGAATTTTGAATTTCTTTATTTACTATCAATACTAATATTACGCGTTTTAAGCTTCTGGCATACATCCAAGAGCATGCTTCTTTGGAGGTTAGTTCTTAGTTTATTAGTCATTACTTAGCCTCATATATTTGTTGTCCGATAACTGAGTGTTTAATATTTAAAAAACACGTAGAATTATTACATCATTACACACGACACCCGTTTGTGCTCTCTCATTCCTAGGAACATCGTGTAAACCTTACTAACATTGGAATTCTGTTTTCCGTGGGCCATAAAAATAATAGAATAAGTTTGACTTTTGTGTTTCATAAAATATGGCCATTTAAAAAACCTATTTTATATTAAATCTACCTTCTCTTGTTTATTTAATTCGTTACATTTCTGATGAAAGGACATTCATAACCTGCTCTGTTTGCTTGTCACAAACTTTAATGCTAAAAACTTTTATCTACGACTATTGTAAAATCCGTATGTGCTCGGCCATAATAATACCCATTAATCACAAGGGAATAATGAGATATTAATGACTGCTGTTAGGTGCTTCATAGATTAAGCTTTGTTATAATATTTCTTAAATTTTTATTTCTTCAGTATTCTAAAGTACTCCAACTAACAAATATGGGTACACTTTGTCAATCGAGGGCCAAATCTATTTTTATTATATCAATTGAAGCATTTTTTATAACAAAATATACAATGACCAGTTCTCAAAAAAATTTCTCATGTGTCAACTTGACTTTTTCCCATGGACCTATAATACTAACTAGTATTATAAATCTATGCTTTTTCCACGCTTGTCATAGAAGGGTCTTGGTAAAGGTTAAAATCTTCAAGAAATACAGGGTGTTTCATCATAAACTGGGACAAACATATATTTTCGTGTGGACATCAGGAGAATCATTTTTGCCTTATTCAATATATCCCGTTTTCGAGGCATAAGCGAGATACAGGGTGTCAAACTTCATTTTTGAGCAAGATTCTTATGAGTGTAGTCAGTTATGTATAACACTTAAAGTAACGGATTTTGATCAAATCTCAGTATTTTTGGGTCCTCTATTCAGAAAAGTTGACGAACTCCGAAAAGTAATTTCCAAAATGGCGGAAGACCTGCAATGTTCCAAATTTTTTTTTGCGGTTGTCAAATTGATTTTTTTTTCTGAATGAACATGATTTTCTAAGAATTTCTGTGAAAAAATTTTTTCAAAAATCGAACACAAATTTTTTTTTGCATGTCTACAGCGATGAAAAAAATTCACTCGAAATGAATGAAATTGTACCATTGTACTTCTTGAATTATCAATCACGAATATGAAAACAGAATTTTAAAATATCTAACGGTTTCGTTACTACAGTCATTCAAATGTTTCGTTCAGACCTCTGAAATAATGAAAAAAAAATTGTATTGACTTCTAGAGTCAAAATAATTAAATTATTGGCATGTCCAAACATTCTAGATGAATTTATACAAAAAAAAATCAGTGAAACTTAGTTGGGACTCGAACCGACGTAGGTATTAAATAGGGAAATGGCACTTTTCTGAGGATATTAATATTCGTTGTCAGGGAACGGTAGTTCGTAGTTCAGTTGGACTGGTATTTGAATTTCAGTGAATATAATTTAGCCAGAAGTCAAACCCTATGAACTACGAACTACCGTTGCCTGGCAACGAATATTATTATCCGCAAAACCGCAAAAAAAATTGGAACATTGCAGGTCGTCCGCCATTTTGGAAATTATTTTTCGGAGTTCGTCATCTTTTCTGAATAGAGGACCCAAAAATACTGAGATTTGACCAAAAACCGTTACTTTAAGTGACATAACTGACCACACTCATAAGAATCTTGCTCAAAAATGACGTTTGACACCCTGTATCTCGCTTATGCTTTGAAAACGGGATATATTGTATGAGGCAAAAATGATTCTCCTGATGTCCTCCACACGAAAATATATGTTTGTCCAGTTTTTGATGAAACACCCTGTATATTCAGTAGTCGTGGATAAAGTGTATGCTACTTGTGTGTAACAGCTGTTATTCACTCTGTGATTTGGGCCACTCACCTTCGGTTCGTGGCCTGAACTTCACCTCGTGAATAATACATAACTATCATTATACGCTCGTTGCATAATATACTGTTATCATTGTTGATTTTCATTTTTTTGTTTGCTTGGGGATGGTTCATTATCACTCATTTATCTAGATATACTTTTAAACCTTAATGAAGGTTGAATACATTCTGATTTTTATTTTTCAGGATGATTTTGGTGCAGCCCAGAATCTTGATGCGGGCCAGGATGAACCTGAAGAAGAATGGTGAATATGTACGTTTTTACTTGCCTCATGACAAATACCAGTATATTTTTTTAGTTATTAAGTGATACTTTTGTGTTGAAATTGTTTTAGAATATTACTTCTCATTTTTTTTTCTTTAGTTACTGTTGAATATATTCCTATTTGATATTAAAAGCATTGTTACGTTTGAAAGTTGGATTATCTAAACGTGATGTAAGTGAGGAGAATGAATCTGTGATGAGTTAATATAAAGTGTCATTTGTTGAACATTCCTTATTTTTAATAAATGCAGTCACACAAAGAGGTATTTTTTATGAATACGTTATTCAGTTTTGCTCCTTTCCATTCTAATCATTATCCAAGATATCGTACTGGAAACCTGAAAAGAAAACAGTTAAATAAGTATTTTTTCGCTGAAGTGATTGTTTGGATTATTGCCTGTGTTTAAATCTTTTGATTTCATTAAATTGTCTATTTTTGAGTGAATTCGATACTTTTGAATGGGAAGTCCTGTTTCTAACAAAGATGAGGCAAAAACTTATGTTGATGTCTGAGGTTCAATCTCAACCAAAAAACTAATGTGAATATCATTGTTTAAACTAAACTTGAAATTTATTCGATAGTTTTTCTAATGATTATGCTCACCTCCGTTGTCTTCTCCAGTATTTTCCTCATACGAATCTGTCTTCCCAAACATTGGCGGAATTGGTTGGAAATATGGCGGTGTCAGTGATAACTCAGAGATTTTTCTTGTATCTGGTATATAACCCACGTCTTTGAACGCCTGCGCCCTAAAAAATAATGGAAATTTTTTAATGAAAGCTGTTGTTTTGCTATCACAATGAACACACACAAAGTTGAGTCTACCACTCAACCTTGTGTGCGTATCAGAAAAATATTCCTGTTGAGCTCTTGTTATACTTAAACGAGTACTATATCGTTTTGCCCAAATGTCTTTAAATTTTGAGCCGAAAATTCTCACAAACGATAGAGTTCTACCATTGTATAATTCTTTATACAATGGTTCTACTCCCTGATGAAGGTGAATCCGTGTTCAAATTCCATTCTGTCCGGCCGTGAGCACGATAGCTTTCGAAGGCATTGACCTAGAGACTTGAAATTTTCAGGATGAGTCCGTAAACGAAAGTTTGAGCCGGCGGTTGGCCATGACAATTTGGCATATCCACTGTGTATGTTAAAATTTTAGGTTATTTTGTTTATTTTCTTGTCAGATTAATACGCGATGTTGTCAATATTGCATAGAGTTCTCTGATAATTCGCAAGCTCGTCGGACGAGGCCGGGTACATTCGGCAATGTTGACTTTATTTTACGTTATGACAGTAAATACTGCCAACTTCAGATAAATAAACAAACGCCTACTATTCGCTCAAACTTACGTGAACGGACTATACTAAGGCGCTCAAAAGCAACTGCTCAGACCTTTTCTCAAATTTTCATGAAAAATTTGGTCCCCATTGAAAAAACCCTTAAAATTAACTCACCGTTTGATCGATTGTCTCCTCCTCCAAACAAGGTTGATCGCTACTATGATAATTGCGAGTAATAGTATCAAAAAAACCATACAAATAATCCACCATGTTACTAAGTTGTTTATTTCAGGCTGCTGGTATATTGAAAAGACATTTTTCAGGTACTTTGTCGCCAATCTTGACCACATGATGTCCAACTGTTCGCTGGTTAGTTGATATCCGTCCCAAATCGAGCAGCTATCGTTTAATTTCACTGGTATTGCGTAAACTAATCGTACACAATTGTCGAAGTTTGGCCATTGCGTCGGACACTGTTCTAGAGTGTATATTTCCACATCTTTCGACCTGAATACAGATAAAAATTTTGATTACGGACCTGGGTAAATACACTCACTTTCAAAAGTTTTGCACCGCTGTAGTGGAGATAAAATAATCAAGATTTACAACACATCGTTACTGACAACAAAAGGAACTTGTTGACAACCTAATAAAACGATAACATTATGAAAAAAATGTTCATGTGTTAAGAGATCGATTTTGTCAAATGTGTTTTTTTCTGCGGGTCGGAAAATTTTGTTCCGGTTTGTTCAAAAAATGTAATATGCCTAATATAGAAAGATATCCTCGTGTTACCACGATACAAGCTAGAAGATCGGTATATTGCTCAATCAGTGACGGTACCGATAGTTGATAGTTTAAAAAGGGGTTACAGTTCACTGCGACCTCAAGGTCTATTGTGCCCCCTTACAGAGCTGTTCTGACCACATCTTTCATAGCTCGCCTTCCAGACAGTTTCCAGAGATCTGATGAAATCCAGTATCTTTGAAGGTTTCAACGAGGCTAGCTTCTCACACTTACAAGTTTCTCGCCCAAGGCATTCTCTGCTTAGGCTCGCAATGTCAAAGCATTCCGTGGCTAGGTGAATGGGGGTTTCTTCCTCCTCTCCACAGAACCTACACTCGTCAGTGTCCGACACTGGCGTATATAGGGGGGGCCCAGGGGGCCCGGCCCCCCTCCGAAATGAATAAAGAAAACTGAACTACTTAATGAATTATACAGGCATGGATCTAACCATTGATCCTTTGATGGTGTGAGCACCAGCATGTATCATTCGATTTTTATTGATGGCGTAGTCCCTTTATAAGTTATGTTAATGTTTAGAAACAGCAACGTATGTAGAGCTAGAGGAAGCCATTTGGCATTATTTTTTCCGTAAATAAATGTCACAACTGATATTCAATTAACAATAAAAAGTTTTTGAAAATGAATGCAAATTAGGTGTTTTATATATTCTCAAAAAAGACACGTAATTTCAAAACATTCTTATGTTATTCATCGATCTTAGCAGAGCGCTACAGGTCGATTTTAGGAAATGAAACCTCCCGGTTGTCCAAACGATTGAACTCGTTGCCACCCGACTTTCCGTAGCTCGTAACCTTTGTATTCTTTACGGAATGAGTCTCGGAGGCTTTTTATTTTTCTTTACGAAACAATATCGCATTCATCGTTATATTGTTTACATTTTAAGCTTACAATTCTTCGTAGGTTTTATTCTTTAGTGTTCTTTTTGCATATTTTTTGCTCTTAATGATCCACAAACACTAAGGGTACGTTCAGATGATGAGCGCTCAACGCGCATTACAACTACATATATTTGAACGCCCATCATCTGAACGTCCCTAAACAAAATATATGTAGTTGAAAATGCGCGTTGAGCGCTCATCATCTGAACGTACCCTTATTCTTTCTAAATAGTTCTATAAAATTTGTGAGGATTCTTCTGAATGTGGAAATCTTGCATGATTCTCTGCGTTCTAGACGCTCTACACACACAAGCGTTTTTCATGCGTTTCGCCGGTATCTTGACGCTAAAATCAAATACGTTTGATCTTGGCGTCCGGCGTTGCGTCAGTAAGCTCGGCGACTCGCCAGCGTGGCAAGCGATAGACATTACACAGGCGTTTTTCGGGCTACTTTGGGCGTTTTCGGCCTACTTTTGGGCGTTTTGGTCGCTTGCGGCGACGCAGCTGCCAGAGCGTCGAAAAAGTAGCTTGTGTATGGGTCCGCATTAGATCCAGATATCTCTTGGATCTTACTGATTAGTGAGAAGGTGTAATTGTTTCTTACTAAGATCCAGATATCTCTTGGATCTTACTGTTTCAAATTACCGAAGGAACTTAGTGGAATGATCCATCCCTGGGAGATTCCGCCAGAGTTTTTCCCTCTCGGCTTTCTCCTTTTCCAGAAACTTCTTCTTATAGGTACATTTACCTATACCACAGAAGGGTTCTGGGCCAATGAGTGACATTCGTGCGCCTTCTTTGGCAAGTGTATTGACCTCTTCGTTTCCTATCGACGAGTGTAAAAAATTGATCAAAATTATTATGTTTAATAAAAACGAAACAACCAAATAAATCAAATTGTCAAAATTTTGTCATTTCCAACACAAATCATATTTCCTCGTACCAAAATTACTGAATGAGCTACCACCAAGTTAATTTCGAATTTTCAAAGCCGCCTAGGATTTCAATCGTTCTTGGATGAAATGGAAATGAAAACTTCATGTCAAATGGACTCACTCAATCTTTTTTATCAAACAAAATCCTTCTACCTCCGTGTAATCATTGGCCATCGTAGCAATATCGGTCCTCAATTCTGATACCAAACTCGGATCTGCATTGAATTGGTCTATGGATCTGCCAGAAATCAAAACTGTGGAATATCTAGATACTTCTGGACCGTAAGTTGGTACCGCTTCAGTTGTCGTTACTGGGGGCAGTGGAGCATCTTCGTGATCTAGTGAATCAAAAACCTAATTATCATCATATAAAGGTTCTACGAAATATACACTGCGCAAAAAATTAACGCACATTCTGAAAATCTCAATATTAATGAAAGTTAAACTCTACATTGACTTTAACTTATTTTTATGTTCTCTCGGGAAGGTTTTGAACGAAACAAGACACATTAAATGGAAGAAAAATTCAGGATTTCACCGAATCTTATGTGAAAGAAGAGAAATAAACAAATTTCAAAATACTGGAATGCTGATAAGTGATTTAATACTTGGTATTTCCACCCTTGCGTTAATTACAGCTCGGCAACGACGGTTCATACTCAAAATGAGTGATCTCGAAATGTTCCTGATCTAATCCTTCCCAAATTTCTCTAGTTGGATTCCTAAGTCATTAAGAGTAGCTGGATTATTTTTGAACTTCTCAGCCTTTTATTGAGGTTGTCCCAAACCTGCTCAATCGGATTGAGAACTGAACTTCTTGCTGACCATTCCATTCGAGAGACTTCAACCCCTTCAAGGTACTCCTGAACGATGCGCGCACGATGGGGTCTGGTATTATCGTACATAAAAATGAATTTTTAACCAATGTATGGCGCAAATGGCACTACATGCTCTTCAAGAATGTTCCTTATATACCTATCAGCATTCATAAGTCCATTATCAACGACCACTAGGTCTGTGCGAGCAGTCAAAGATATTCCACCCCATACCATAATCGATCCTCCCCCGAAACCAGTAGTATTCAGGAAATTGCACTGAGCATATCTTTAATGTGGACGTCTGTTTACAAGGGAACGCCGGTTACAATGGTAGAGACAGAATCTAGACTTATCTATGAAGATAACTCTTCCCAATCAGCCTCTTCCCAATGGATATGCTCTCTCGCAAAATCCAAACGCGCCCTTCGATGGGTGGGGTAAGAGCTGGGCCTCCTGTCGCGACACGAGGCCTTA